>PVIR01025805.1:0-24529 GCA_004026965.1 Petromus typicus | reverse complement strand
TGAGCTTACATAGTTTTCCACATTTACTGCATCCACGCAGTATGCAGTATTTGATGCTGAGTAAGAGAAATATGGCAATTGAAGGCTTCACCACAGGCATCACATTCATGAGCCTCTTGGGATTTGGTCTCTGCGTGGATCTTCTGGTGGTTGACAAGGCTGCGCTGTTGACTAAAACTTTTGTCACATTTTTCACACTTGTAAGGCTTCTCTCCTGTGTGTATTCTCTGGTGCTGAATAAGACCTGAGTTTCGGCTAAAGGCCTTTCCACATTCCTCACATTTATGAGGCTTATTACCTGTGTGAACACCCTGATGTCGGATAAGATTACAAAGTTGACTAAAGCTTTTGCCACACTGTCTGCACAGATAAGGTCTCTCACCAGTGTGGATTCTCTGATGTTCAATAAGAAAGGAGCTTCGACTAAAGCTTTTCCCACAAACAGTGCATAGGTAGGGCTTTTCACCAGTATGGATTCTTTGATGTTGTACAAGGTGAGCACTAACACTAAAAGTTTTTCCACATTCATCACATTTGTAAGATTTTTCCTTGGGGTAGACCTCTTGCTGTATAACAAGACTGCAGTTTGGATCAAAACTCTCCTTAGTTTCATTGTGTGGACAGGTCTTCTCCCTGGTATGGATTCTCTGGTGCTGAATAAGTCCTGAGCTTCTACTAAAGGCTTTCCCGCATTCCTCGCATTTATGAGGTTTATGTCCTGTGTGAATTCTCTGATGACGAGTGAGGTTGCAAAGTTGACTGAAACTTTTCCCGCATTCTTTGCACTGATAAGGTCGTTCACCAGTATGGATCCTCTGATGTTCAATAAGAAATGAACTCCGACTAAAGCTTTTTCCACATTCAATACAAAGAAAAGGTTTCTCACCAGTGTGGATTTTTTGATGTTGTATAAGATATGTACTTAACCTAAAGGCTTTTCCACATTCACCACATTTATGGGGTCTTTCCCCAGTGTGAATTCTCTGATGTTCAACAAGCAGTGAATTTCGACTAAAGCTTTTCTTGCATTTGGTGCAGTGATAGGGTTTCTCACCGGTGTGAGTTCTCTGATGTTCAATAAGGTGTGACTTCCAACTGAAGGCTTTGCCACAGTCACTACATTTATGGGGTTTCTCACCTGTGTGAATCCTTTGATGTTTAACAAGGCTCCTCCTCTGGCTGAAGCTCTGTTTACACTGATTACACTGATAGGGCCTTTCTCCAGTGTGGATTCTCTGATGTCTGATAAGGGTGGAGCTCACACTAAAGGTTTTTCCACAGTAATTACACTCATAGGGCCTTTCACCAGTGTGAATTCTCTGATGTTCAATAACAAATGAACTACGACTAAAGCTTTTCCCACATTCCTTACACTGAAAAGGCTTCTCACCAGTATGAACCCTTTGATGTTGAATGAAATGAGCTTTACGAACAAACCCCTTTCCACATTCTTCACATTTATGGCATTTTTCTTCTGTGTTTGGTCTCCTTCTGATGTTACTGTTTCCTCTGAACATTTTGTGTTCCTGGTCCAAAGGTTCTCGTGGTATTTCCCATAAGAAGATCCCCCTCTGTTTATCTAGCCTACCAACAAGTTCAAAGGTTTCTCTACTCATGGGATTCTCCTCAATTTCACTTTTGATTCTTGTAACTATAACACCCTGTGGTTCCACTTCTTCAAGTTCTACAATTTCTTCTTTCACAGATGGCTCTTCATCTTTATCTCTGTTCAAAACATCTGAAATAGAAACACCACTCAAACTCTTTAATGGTAAGAACTAACAGAAAAATAAGTTTAATCAAGATAAGTTAAGCAGTTTATTCCTATAAACTGTAGTTTATTACTCACTGCATTATTGTGAGGATTAGTTTTGTGATGAAATGAACTGGTTTTGGAGATGGGTATAAAGAATGTCTTAGAAGAAGAGAATAAGAAAGAAGCTAGTAGAGTTAGGAGGAAGACTGACAAAAGAATACTGAATTACACAAGGTAAGATGGGTAAACCAAAAAAACCAAAACAGGTGGTGGAATTAAACAACAGATTCAGGAAAATTTAAGATAAGAATTAACTGCCAAAATACGAGCAGACCAAAAAATTCACAGAAAAGAATACAAAAGAGGAACCTAAGAAAGATAAAAGAGGAAGAACCAGGGAAGGCTACAATTTATTCACTAATAAGAATTTATTCACTATCAAAAACATTCTAAGCATCATGCAATGAACTAGGACTCAAACATAATACATGAGGCACCTACCAAATGAAACAGATGGTGAGAAAAAATGGGTAAAGAAAACATGATACAATATCACACACAAAGCAGTTCCTATATAAATTTTATTTAAAAAAAAGGGTTGAAGAGACACAGTCTATGATCTAGACAGTATAAAGTATAAAAGAGCATGATTACAATTAATGAAAGAAATGAAAAAAAAGCAATCTATGGCAACTTTAACTTCACAAATCACAGTACATTCTTCAGGTACAAATCATTCTTAACGCTCTAATGATACGTAAGCAAAGGGTCATCATCTTTTTTTCAACTAACAACTTGTATTATAACTGAGAAATAAGAATTTTGCACACATCAAATGGTACAGGATTCAACAGAGTGACCAAAAGAGCCGTAATATATATACTAATTAAGTCTAACTCTGCCTTCGTTCCTGATTTTCCAGGTGACACTGCCTGTTTAATAATTAAACTACAAGATTCAATCACTACGAAATTCTTATTTGACCCTTCACAAATTCCTTTTCATAGTCTTTTCTCTCAATTTCCTCGTCTTTTAACTGTAGTTATGTATGAATTTTCTCATAACTTACTTTTAACAGTTTGTAAGGTACTTTATGAAAAAGAAAAACAAAGCATAAAAAATCCCCCCAAAACAAAATACTATTTCTCTTCTTTCTCCACTCCAGTACTGGCATTTTGATTTCTTCTCAAGCTTTTTATAGTATTCCCTCTCAAATACATTTTCAGTGAACTCTTTCCTGTCACACAATAAAAGTGAATGAAAAAAACTTTCACCTTTCTGCTAATCATCTATAAAATTGCCTGCAATAATACATGACGATATACGCCATCATATTTAAATCTAATATATCGATCTTCTCCTCATCTCACTCACCTCTGAGCAGCTGTTCAATTATTTTCTCTTAGTTTTTCAATCTACATTTTCCATTAACACCTTCCTCTCATTATATAAATATGTCCAATTTTATCTTGAACCTGAAATCCCTTCCTCGATGAAAACCAAATGCCGAAGGGAAAAAAATAACAGTCACACTCAACCTCTTCCCATTCAATGTATTTTGCAAGGTATTATTTGTTTTCAACTAGTTCAAACAACTAGTTTGTTTTCAACACACACGAACTACTTATCAACTCACTAATATCTTTCAAACCATAAATTCAGTGGGCATATTTCAATCCTTATTTTATTCAGGTATATTTGATACTATTCACTCCTCTCATTTCTATGACCCCAATTCTGTTTTCTAAGCTATCATATTCCTTTAGCAGTTCTTCCTTTGAATGACCAATTTAACAAATAATGAAGAAAGAATATAATCAAAGAAGGAAAACAATGAGTTCAAGGTCTAGTTGATTCAGCATTTCCCAGTTTTGTGAAAGTCTATGTGTGATTAAAGGTCTAACATGACTATGCAAAGAAAGTAAAAATTAGGAAAGCTAGAAAACTCAGAGATCAACTAATCAAGTATTATTATGCAGCTTACATTGTTTCCGGATCATTTTCTTTGTCAGTACCTGTTTGTAGTACATGCTTACAATCTTTGTGAGGAGGTGGTACGTGTACATAATATATTTTATTTTTTCATCCTCTTTCCCTTCTCTACTTCTCACCTCCATCCATTTCTCAATTCACCTCCTTTACTGTACATGTTTACATTACTTGTGTGGCGTGGGTTCATGTATATAACACATTTTAATTCCCTTTTCATCCACCTTCCCTCTCCTTCCCTCCATCTCCTCCTGATCCTTTCTCCTTTAAGAAAAAAAAATTCTGGTCCGGGGATTTAGCTCAGTGGTTCCGGTGCCTGTCTTGCAAGCACAACGACCCGGGTTCGATCCCTGGTAACCACATACCATACTGGGCGTGGAGATTCACACCCAGCAGCAACCAGTACCTCATACCACAGTGCCGGGCATAGTGGCTCACGCCTGTAATCCCAGCACTCGGGAGGCAGAGGCAGGAAGATTGCTGTGATGTGAGTTTGAGGCTGAGCTCAGGGACAGCCTGAACCACAAAAGTGAGACCCTGTCTCAAAAAAACCAAAAAAAAAAAAAAATCTATCTTCTTATTTCCTATTATCTATCTTTTATTTTGTTCTTTATTTATATTTGGGTTTCTTTAGAGAAAATGCAACATGGAAAAGAAATGTATGAATAAAGAGTCAGAATTATAAAGTTGAAGAGCATTTTCTCACGAAAAGTAGTAAAGTAGGAGAACACTGTACTGGATCAGTAGAGTAACAGTGACTATTTAAGGGGATACCCATCAAGGCAACAGAGGAGTCTACTGAGGAGGTTGAAAAGACTAAGGCAGGAAAAAATAATTTAAAAAAAAGAGAGAGACAGAGAGAGTGAGCCTAAAAGTACAAGATGGGCACACTGCCAAACCTTTGGCCATATAGTGCTCATATGTGGCAGTACCAGGGGTTGGAAGAGTTAAATATTCGCCTGTTTGACTATTAGGATACCATTTGTATGGATAAGCTAACAATGACTCAAGAGACATTATAGGAAATTTGGAAAAACAAAAAGTAGTAATTGATAGAGTAGATTAAATTAGTATTCAAGAAATCCAAAACATAAAACAAGGCAGCTATATTTAGAAAGTTCTCTGTAAGAAATTAAATTTTTGTCCTCTAAGCTATTTTGAATTGTTAGAAGTTGTAAGCACTTTTGTGATAGGAGATGGGATAAATTAAAAGAAGGATGACTAGCGTGACCAAGGGATAGTTAAGGATTGAGCCTTAAATTTACTAGCTCAGTCATATAAATATTTAAGAAGCATCATATGATATAGGTTCAGGTTTGTGATAAATGTGGGGGAAATAAAATGAAAAGATACAGTCGTAATCCTCACATTGATCAGTGTGGTTAGAGAAAGATCATATACAAAATGACTACTGGATATTCCAGTGAATTACAGAAGTACTGTACATACAAGGTAGTACAGAAAAAGGGGTATTTAACTCTGAAGAGAAGGCACTTGAAATCTTAACAAATTCTTTAGACTTTTCAGGTATGAGTTTCTTATGCGGCCTTCATAAGATGATTAAGAATTACTCATCTTTAGAATTTATAGCTCAACAGAAAGGAGGCTAGCCATCAATACTTAATTCTGTACTTAATACATGCTGGTCAGTGCCCTACGTGTTTTACATACATGTTAATTCAGTTAATACTTACAATAACCCTAAGGTTATTATTACTATTATTATTATTTCCATTTTATTTTAAAAAATGCTGAGAAATAGAGAGAGAAAGTTACTTACCTGTAATTATAAGGTAAGTAAGCAGTGAAACCAGGATTAGGATCTCAGCAGTTAGATTCCACACTGCCCTTCTTAGATGGAGAGAGATCTGGTATATAGAGGTAACTGATAAACTAAATGTAGACAAAGTTCTCCTAAGCAAAGGATATAGCCTGAGACAAAGTCTAAGAATGCAAGGTAATGGAAGAGAAGCAATAAAGAGTTTCAAATAAATCTGTGGACTAAAATAAAGTCTGAAGAGTCTTATGTACTTGACAGTGAGGTTATTAGCAATCACTGTGGTAATCACTTAAGGGGAGTGCTGGTGGCAAAACAAATGGCAGAGGCAATGGAAGGTAAAGTAGCACAGAACGCACATTCATCACTCTAACAAAAATCTGGTTACAAAAAGAACATACAGCAAGATACAGAGAGCAGAAGAGGGAAGATGGCTCCAAAAAGGGTTTCTTTTCTTTTTCTCCAATTGGAAAAGCCAAGGACATATCATCAGAATAATGGTACTAAGAAAGAAGGACCAGTGATTGAGACTATTAGGGGGGAAAAAAAGACTGATTAAGTTTCTAGAGAAGAGAAAATACGGGAGCAGCTTTAAATGTGAAGATGAGGAACAGAGATTTGTGAGTTCAAACTTAGTGGTCTCTCATCTTCATGAAAAGAAGGTGGGGTCAACAAAGTAACAGGAAACTCTGTTACTGACTGATTGTATGGGTTAAGCAGAGACATCTGTGATAAGCTTATTTGCGAAGGACCCAAGGAAACGATGACAAGGGTGAAAATGAACTGAATGCAGAGGGCTCAAAGGAGAGATTTTGTTCAAAAGTTAAAAACCAATGCTTTGGGAACAGCATAGAAAGCTGGGAGAACAGTTAACTTCTCCTCTCCAGCCACGCGACAAAGGATGAGGAAGAAGGCAGATGTAGGAGAATAAGCACCCCCTACTTGAAGGATTGCCAGCAAAGTGGTGCCTCTGGGAAAGTGCCAAGTTTCAGTTAAGGCCAGGAGGGTAAGGAACACTGTGTGAAAAGGAACAGGGGCTCCAGAAGGCAGAGTAAAAAGGGTGGGAGGACAGGGTGGGAGGATGAACCAAGAGAAAAAAGTACAGAGCAATACGAGAACAAACTATGAAGACAGGAAGTCAGAAAGATTTACATTTTGGTCACTACAAAAAAAGTGAGGAATAAAGAATCATAGGAACTATTAATAGCTAAAAGCTTAGGATTAGAATTTTGGAGCAAACCATTCCTGATACTGATACCGGTCCATGCATCCTGAATTTGTTTTCTAATAGTTTATTAGATATTTTAGAAAAACAACAGATTCTTACCCAATGAGACCAGGTTGCCATAATTCTCCATCATGACATCTTTATAGAGACTTCTCTGAGCTGGGTCCAGATAATCCCACTCCTCCTGGGTAAAAAAACATAGCCACATTCTCAAATGTCAGCAATCCCTGAAATAGTATGATTTCTGCAGTCAAGTTCCTGCTGTCTCAAGGACAATTCTATCACTGAAAGTGGCACAAGCCATCGATTATCATGGGTGAGTACACTGAATGGTACATCACTAAGAGTGCTGAAAGGTGCCCCATTCTAGGAGTGACTTAATAGACAGGCATCTCAAACTATGGGTAACTGGGCTGGATCGTTGTCCTTGTAAGTGAAGGGCATAAATATAAAAGTTCTCTGGTTTAATGGTTAGACACTAATTTTTTAATTTTAGCAAACTGCCCCAAGGCCTTTCAAAGCTTCCTTACCTCACTGCTCTGCTCCAATTCCCTATTTGCACTGACTTGTCACTACCGGAGACCTCTGTGGTAGGTTCCAGTCTCCTGCCTAGTACACGCAGGGGTGAAGAAAGACTCAAAGAGAAAATTAAAGAAGAAAGCAGACAGCCAGGACAGCCAGGGCTGAGCAACAAGCAAAGGCCCTGGCTAGTCTAAACCTCTGCTATTTATTAATAAAGGCGCTACATGCGGGGATGTGCAGTTGCTATGGATACATACTTATTCAAGCAAAACTTGTAAAGGAAAAGACATTTAGCTTTCTTGAATTAGGAACAGAACATACAAAATATAGGGTTGCAGTTAAGAAAAAGCCTTGTCCTTCAAGTTAGGAAGTTTTTATTGTGGGAACAGAATTTGGGTAAGGGTTACTCCGACTTCGGTGGAAGACTTGGGCTGGACCCACTGCTCAAAACAAGCCAACTGTGGGGTTAACTCGTCACAGCCTGCACTGCTTACAGCCTGCTATGGGCATACTCAGTAAGGTGGACACCCAGTGACCCTATTAAGTTCCATTCCATGAGGTTCTTTAAGCATCTTTAGGTCCAAGAATAGTGCCAGTCACAGAAGACACAAGGAAAGGTCAAAAATGGTTTCTTAGCTGAAAGAACTCTCAAATGAGAGAGCTATCCTGGTGCATTCCTATTTTTTACCAGGCGGCTGATCAAGCTACACTTGCAATGTGTAAGTAAACCACACCCCAGAGGACCAGCACCAGATGGTGCTGCGGTCCTTGAAGTGTGCGGAGAACCCGGGGCTGGGGTGAGGAGTGGTGGTGTAGCCCAGCCAGGACACTGGGAAGATAACGGGGATCCCCGGAAACAGATACTTACCTTTGGCTCCAGCGCAGAACTCGGGGAGGCCATCTCCCGATCTGGGAACCGAAGGGCCTCACGAAAAGGAGGCCTTTCTGGTGAGGCCTAGCAGCGGCTGGAAATCAGACCCCAAGAAGATGAGGCTCCCGACTGAGTCCAGTCAGGTCCTGCCCTGGTCCCAGAGCGGTCACGTTCCCAGAAGCATTTCAGACACACTCCCAGACTGCACCTCCACCCTCAGTCCCCTCCCCTGCCCGGCTGCGCAGTCTTTCAGGCAAGCCTCGCTAAGCCTCCTCCGGGTTACCAGTGCCTCCTCTTTACAGACAAGCAGTGAAACAACTGCCCGCCCCCGGACCAGAAGGCGTCACCAGGAACCTTCCCGAGACGCTCCTGCAACTACAACTCCCACCATGCTTGGAGAGCACGCCGCAGCCCAGCGTCGGCCGGAAATGGACTCTGAACTACATTTCCCAGCATGCAAATAATCGACGACCGGAAAAAAGGAAGACCTTCCCCTAATTTGCACCTGATTGGCTGAGCTGGATGGGTCTCAGTAGGATTTAGAGGAATTCAAGTGTCCGGCTCCCCTCGAACATGGCGGCGCTGTGTGTGGCTGGTATTGCAAGAAGAGGCTTCACGTGGATGGTTGCCGGAACCGCCCGAAGAGAGTTTTGGTCTCAATCCAGGTAAAGCTGGAAGTTGAGCATTGGGTTGAGTTCAGGAAATAAGGAAAAACACTGAAGAGGAAGAAGGAATGAGTTTCAACGGGGAGAGGTTCCTAGAAGAAAAAGTGCATTAGTGTTCAAGCCCAGAAGTTCAGGGCTGGTCTCCAAGAGGGGTGAGGCCCCGTCACTTTCCTTCTCCGTCTGTTTTCTTATAACGGAATTACAGTCTCCATTCCTTTCTACCGCATTCGTTTAAGCCAACAAAGGCATCAATATGCGGTGCAGATTTGGAAGGATGAGACTAAAAAAAACATGCACGCCAAAGTGCTGGTAGCCTAAACTCGTTTTTAAGGCGTATTTCTTCACAGACAGATTCAGAAGTGAGTACATTTTCCTGTTTAGTTCCTTTGTTGATTCAGTCACCGACTGAACGATTATTTATTAGTCTGGCTTTGCTTTAATCGTGCAGTGCTAGATTCAGCAGCAAAAGCAGTCTTAGCTGAGCCCTGACACGAAGAAAGTGAGGCTACAAAAGAAGAATTTTTCAAAACTCACAACCAAATTAAACTGCGCCTTGTGAATTTGTTGAAAGTAGATATAGATAATATTTAGGGCACTAGAACAGGGAGCAATGTATGACCTCCCAAGTTTCAAGAATTTGTCTTAATAGTCCGGAAAGACTCGGCATTAGGTCAAGCATTACACTTTGTCTCTTATTTGGTCAGTGTTATGGCCTATCAGATCTCCCAGTTTGTTTCCTTGATTCACTCAACAAATATTCTTAGTGTCTACTATATGAAGGCTGCTTTCTAGTTGTTAAGAATACTGTGGTTTATTTAACCAAAATTTGTCCTTAGAGAACATGCGAGAGGAAAAAATCGAACTAATGTAGAATATCATTTGCATATGATAAATTATGAAGAAAACTAGGACAAATGAAAGGAATTATTTCCTTTTTCTGTTATCTACTTATTTTATAAAATTGTGTGTTTTTACAGTATAAAATGTTGATGCCTTGCTAGCATATGCACAGTGAGCTGACCACAATTATGAGGATTTTTTTTTTTTTCTTTCCTGTCCTGGGGATTGAACTCAGGGCGTTATGCTAGGCATTCTACCACTGAATGCATTCTCAGCTCGTTTTTAAAATTTTATTTTGAGACAGTATCTTGCTAAATTGCCCAAGGTGGCCTGGAATTGTGATCTTTTTTTCTCAGTCTTCTCATATTAGCTAGGATTATAGGCAAGCAGCAGCACCACCCTCAGACTGAATTCTTGTTTTGAAATGAGAACACTTAAAATATCTTTTAGTGAAGTATAGAATTCTGTGAAGAGTCACTGATCATCACTGTGCTGAACAGTAGATCCCTAGAACTTACCTCACATAACTGGAACTTTATCTTTAACCAGTATTTCCCTTCTCTCACTCATAAGCCTTTTTCTGCTTCTGTTTGGCTTTTAAGATTCTCTATGTAAGTGAGGTCATTTAGTATTTTTTTCTTTTTGTCTTGCTCGTTTCAAATGATGTAAAGTCCTCTAGGTTTATCAGTGTTGCTGAATATGACAGGATTCCTGTTTTTTAAGGCTGAGTAATGTTTCATTGTGACTAAAATTTCTTTATTCTTGAGGAGCATATGGGGTATTTCTATATCTTGGCTACCATGAATGATGTTGCAGTGAACACAGAAAAGCAGATATCTTTGAGATACTGATTTCATTTCCACTGGATGCATACCTAAAAGAAGGATTATTACATCATATGATAGTAATATTTTAAAAATTTTTAAGGAGCATTCATATTTTCCATAATGGCTGTGCCAGCAATGTATGTATCCTCACCAGTACTTAATATCTCTGGCCACTCACCTAGATAGGAAGTACTAGTATCTTACTGTGGTTATAATTTATATATTTATATTTAATTAATATAAATTATTTAATTTATATTTATATTTGTAATGATTAGTGATGTTTTAGCATCTTTTCCTTTTTGGTCATGTATATATTGTCTGGTAAAAATGTCCATTTGAGGGCCGGGGATTTAGCTCAGTGGTTCCGGCGCCTGTCTTGCAAGTGCGTGGGCCTGGGTTCAATCCCCCGTAACCACATACAACAGTGCCAGGTGTGGAGACTCATGCCCATCAGCAGTGGGTACCACATACCACAGTGGCGGGCATGGTGGCTCACACCTGTAATCCCAGCACATGGAAGGCAGAGGCAGGAGGATTGCGGTGAGTTCGAGGCTCACCTGGGCTACACAGTGAGCTCAGGGCAGGCCTGAACTACAAAGCGAGACCCTGTCTCAAAGAAAGAAAAAATGTCCATTTGAGCCCTTTGTCCATTTTTAAACAAGGTTGTATTTTTGCTGTTTTAAGTTCTTAAAATGCGTTAGCTGTTTTGGGGTATATCTGATCAGATGTATGGTCAAATACTTTTCTCCTAAATTGTTTTCCTTTTTATTGCTTGTTTCCTTTACTATGCAGAAGATTTTTAGTTTGTAGCTCTGTTTATTTTTGCTTGTGTTGCCTGCTTTTGTTGTCATATTAAAAAAATCATTGCCAAGATCAATGCCAAAGACTTTTTCCCAGTGTTTTCCATCTTACTTGTATGACCTATTTAGACTTTTCTGTGACTTTTCTAGACTTTTCTTGAATTAGCCTTAGTAGGTTGCATATTTCTACAAACTTACCCATTTCTTCTATGCTATCCAGTTTGTTGACGCGTAGTTATAATGGTCTCTTTAAATATTGTATTTTTATATTATTGCCTCTTACATTTCTGATTTATTTATTCTTTTCTTTGCTTTTGTCCCCTTAGTTTATCTCAGGTTTTGTCAGTTTTTATTTATGTTTCCCAAAGAAGAACTCTTAGTTTTGCTGATTTTTTCTATTATTTATTGAATGTATATTTGTTCTGATTTTTTATTAATTTCTTCCTTCTGTTAAGTTTGGGCTTAGTTTGTTCTTTTTTTAATGCCTATAGCTTAATACTAGGTTGTTTGAAATTTTTTTAAGGTAGTAATTTATTGCTGTAAATTTCATCTTGTTACTGCTTTTTGGACACCTGATGAATTTTGTTTTGCCATATTTAATTTTCATTTATCTCAAGATATTTCTAAAATTACTTTCTGATTTTCTCTTTGACCCAGTGGTTGTTTAAGTGTGTGCTACTTATTTCTATTTATTAATTTTTTTGTTTTGTTTTCTTTGTTCACTACTTTCTAGTTTTATTCTTTGTGGTCAGAGAAAATAGTTGATATGATTTTCATCTTCTTGAATTTATTAATACTTTTATCCAAGAGAATGTGTTGGAGAAAACTATTCTTTTGCTGTTGAATAGGAAGTTCTGTCTGTGTTTGTTAGGTCTATTTTGTATGTAGTATTATTCAAATTCACAGCTTCTTTATAGAGACTTTCTACCTGTATGTTCTATTAGTGAAAATAGATGATTGGATTCTACTGTTATTATTGTATTGAAGCCAGTTTCTCCTTTCAGATCTTTCAATATTTGTTGTAGATACTTAGGTGCTCTCATATTGGGTGCATATATATTTATAGTTTTTCTATCTTTTAAATTGACCATTTCATCATTGTATAATGATAACTATTTTCTTGAGAGATTTTTCACTTAAAAGTTTATTTTGTCTGATATAAATGTAACCATGCCTGCTGTCTTTGAGCTTCCACTGCATGGAGTATCTTTTTTCTATCCTTTCAGTTTCATGTGTGAACATAAAATTGATTTGTTTTCGACGTTTGTTTCCATCTTGGTTTTTAATTCATTTACCACTCTTATCTTTTGAGTCTTTAGTTCATTGACATGATTTACATTTCACTTTGACTGTGATACTCCTCAGGTAGTTTGAGGAGAATATGGGAGGTGAGAAAGTAGAACCTAAACATAGACAATTTGAGAATTTTGAAAAGATGAGTAGTAATTAGAGGAAACATGCGACCTAGGGTGGATTTTATTTTTCTTTCAAATGGAAGATGATAAAGCATATCTCCTGTGAATACTTTACTAGTGTCTTAGTCTATTTGCTTTAACTATAACAGAATACTAAAGCCTGGGTAATTTATAATGAATAAATATTCATTTGGCTGAGCTTTGAAAGCTGGTAAATCCCAAGGCCACAGCACCCTCATCTATTCTGCCTCTGATAAGGGCCTTCTTTTTGCCTTGTTGCATGGCTGAGGATGTCATGGTAGGAAAGAGCAAGAGTACCAGTTTGAGTCTCTTTCTCTAATGCCTTCATGAGATGCCAGCCCTTACAACCTAATCTAACCTAATTGCCTCTCAAAGATCCCAACTCCAAATACCATAACATGGATTTAAGGATTAAGTTCCAAAACATGAACCTTTGGAGGACACATCCAAACCACAGGAAGTAGAAATTAAGAAGTTCCTAAACATTCGTTGTAGTGAGACGCCTATGTTTGTGGAAGAATGTTCTTAAGTAGGCAAAGAGGCATTGCATTAAAACCACATTTTCGGCCATGCCACCAGATTGGCTCTGAGGATTTTTCAAACTTAACTCATTTTGCTGTCACAGCCTTGGTGACTCCCATTGCAGGGGTTGGGAGGGGGGGACTTTAGAATACACCAGAAAGGCATGAATAGACAAAAATAGAGCATATAGGACACATGCAAGGGGAGTGCAGGGGCTCAGAAATGAGACCCTATAGTTTGGAACTGAGTACATTTATACTTTTTTTAGAGAAGTTGAAAAGCTAGGGAAGAAAATACCCTCACTAAAGGGTAATAGGCCTCTTTAAGACACTTTTTAAAAATAAGTGATTTAAACATTCTGTAGATTCAGTCAATTTTTTGTTTACTTTCTTAGTTGGTCTAATTATGGCCTTGTATTGATAGGTCTTGTTAGGGAACAACTATAAGTCTGACCAAGGACTGTTGATATTTGGGCAGTCCTTATCTTGGGGCCATGCATCTAGTCTTTATTTTTTGAATCACTTTATGGCCTTTAATTGATGGATCTGATAGGAAAGAGATGAAATCTAGCCAAGAAATGTGGCACAGAGCTATCCTGGGTAACTTGGGCCAACTTCTGGAAGTTAGAGTCTTTTTTACAAAGTATATTTTTCAGTTGGATTTCCTATCTCCTTTTTACTTCTAATTTTGTCTAAGTGACACACCATTTCATTTTTGGTGCCTCCGTTTTCTGTAAGAGAGATCAATCCTAGTCAGATGCCAGCTCCCTGGGAAAGAACCTAAGTGGTACACTGGAACAAATCTTTAAGTAAGATTTACATGGTACGTCATTCAGATTTCCTTCCTTTGGCCCATATATTTACTTGTTGTACAAACAATTATTAAATATATTTTCTTTTTATTTATTTATTTAGTTACTTTTGAGACAGAGTCTTGCTTTGTAGTTCAGACTGAACTCACTATGTAGCCCAGGCACGCCTCGAACTCATAGCAATCCTCCTGCCTCTGTCTCCTGAGTGCTGGGATTACAAGGAGAGCCACCACGCCCAGCTATTAAATGTATTTTCAAAGAACCTAAAATTAGTAAAACAAATCTCTGTACTAAGATGCTTATAGTCTATTGCAGTGGTTCTCAACCAAAACAGTGTCTGTCTTCTGTCGACATTTGGTAATGTCTTTTAAATATCATGACTTAGGGATAGGAGTACTGCTGGCTTCCAGTAGATAGAAACCAGGTACTCTAAATATCCTACAGTGAACAAGATCTCCCCTCCCAAAGAATTTTCTAGTCCAAAGTGTAAATATGTTTGAAGCTGAGAAACTCTGATCTTCTAAGAGAAATCACATATAAAAAAAATTAAAACTTTGGTAGGATATGGTATACTCTAGAACAGTGAGAAGATTAGGAATGTAGTTGTATTGCTTAAGGAGGTCTGGTTAAATTTTATTGAGAGAAAACAGTTTTTCCTAGGTGTTTTAGGATGAGTAAGATTTCTGTACATGAAAATGAAAGATGAGCATAGAAGAAAGTGTATAACTTGAGCTAGTATGTGGTGTCAGGAAAGTAGGAAGATGTTTGGAAAATAAAGTGTAATTTAGTTTAAGGCCTTCAGTGCACAGAAATTAATGGGAGATACGGTTAAGAAGAAGCACAGTGAAATTAGATCTTGGAGTACTAGAAATCCCAGACAGAATAATTTATCTTACTTTGCCCATTCTGAGGAATATTTAGAATATGTGAGATATGTACTTAACATGGTCTATTTTGTGCCAGCTCATTCAACTATAAACAATTCAAGGGTAGGAACCTGTCTTAGTTTTTTCTGCTCTCCCATAGTATCATAACATAATAAGTGTACAAATTATTTGTTGATTTTAATTGGTGAGCAAGATTCAATCAGGTGTTTACTTTATTAATTTTGAACCAAAGATTCACAGATATTTTGTTTGTTTGTTTATCGGTCCAGAAAAGAAAAAGAACCAGTGGTCATTGAGAAAGAAGTGAAGGAAGCAGTAGAACCTGTTCTGGTTTGTCCACCGTTACGAAGCCGAACATACATACCTCCTGAAGATCTCCAAAGTCGTTTGGAATCCCACGTGAAAGAAATATTTGGTTCATCTCTTCCCGGTAATTGGCAAGACATCTCCCTTGAAGACTGTCGGATAAAGTTCCATCTCTTGGCACGTTTAGCTGATGACTTGGGCCATGTCGTACCTAACTCCAGGCTTCACCACATGTACAGCGTCAGAGATGTTCTTGGTTTCTATAATGTTCCTGTTCATGACAGATCTAAATTTGATGAATTTAATGCTAATAATTTGCCTCCCAATTTGAAAATCACTTGGGATTACTAATCAGTTTGGGAGATGAACACATTGAAATCATTTTGTTCTCCCGACAAAGAAGCGGCTTATTATATCTTCTTCACACCCTGATGTAGCAGAATTCTTCTGTAAACCCACGTTTGGAGAGAAGAAGCCATTTTCCCCCTTATACCATTATTCAACAAAGAACATTTTTTTTTCATGTTTGCTGAAATCAATTAATAACGTATAGGAATATTTTTCTTCAGAGAACACTGTAATTAACTTGTGTTAGTATAGGAGCCATCACAAGTTCAAATATTAGTCCTCATAGGCACAGGACAGTTATTGCAAGAAAATATTCTGATCCTATTAGCACTCTTTAAGATGGAATGTTATCTATACTACATGTACAAATAAACTTGCATTATGGTAGATATTAATAAAAGAAAGTTGTATATTATTGAAAATTATTTCATGTTTGCTTCACTACATGAATACAAGTAGTAGAAAGTATATTCTAGTCTAGATTAATTTCTTAAAGGGTATTTGTCTTTATTTTTGCAAGTGAAATTTGCTTTTTTGCTTTGTCATTTCCTTAAAATAAGTATTATAAAAGTTAGAATATGTGGTATCTACTTATTGCTGTGAGTTCTTAAAAATAAGAGATAGAGATACAGCAAATTTTATATTTGTGTATCTCTCTAAAAGAAAGATATTTATGTGAAACCTTTTGTCTTTTTTTAACAAAAAGTGGCCTATTACTATCCATTGGAGGCATGCTTAGATAAGATTTAAAATTATTAGCAGTTCCTGGAAATTTCCATAATTCTAGTTGCAGATCAAATCGCATTGGAACCAAATCAAATTCAGTGGTTAGGTTTAATGTTTATATTATAGGGAAATTAGATTTTGTTCTCATCCACTTTAGTTTACAACCAGGATTGTAGAAAGAATTGAGTCTGTGAACCGAGTTACCACTGTATAAAGTATAACCAGAGAACTGTTATTTTAAAACCATTATTGTTTTAGAAATAAAATTTTTACAGACTATTACCAGATTATAGTTATAAAGTCTTACAGGGAAAATTTAAAATAAAGGTCAAAGATAACATATATAGCTTAACAAAGTGCTAACTGGGTTATGTGTAGAGGGGCAGAGTGCTAAGCAGCAGCAGGTCAACCTCTCCAAGATTCAGAATCAAGATACTAGAAAGTAACAGTCTAGGAAAGAGAGAAAGAAGGGAGGTAAGTGCCTAGGCCCCAGGAAGGATCTGAAGGGAACCTTGGAACCTGAAGAGAAAATGAATGGGGAGACAGGCCAGGGCATTGAAAGAGGAGAAAAACGCCACTCTCGACTCCTCCCTCACCCCTGGTTCCCCAGCCTGGGGCAGGAGAGAGGAGTATTGAATCTCCAGAGGCATAGGCGGAGAGGTGAGTCTGGAGGCCTTCAGGGAGAAGTATGTCAGTGGAGCAGAGCATTGGGTACTGTGCGCTGCATGGGCGCCTGAGTGACCCAGTCCAGGTGACAGCTGTGTTCCCTGGGAAGACCAAAGACCACTTGTGAACATGAAGCATTTGGATCATTCACACTCTAATGTAGCCTGCTGGATGAGTTACCTACCAGTAGGGATACACAGGCTAGATCGACTGACTGAGAGGAGAACCCAAGTATCCCTTACACAGATCGGCTCCAGATCATAACGCACCTCTCCCTGGAAGACCTGTGCTCTATCTCTGTGTCCTTGAAGGTTTTTGCATAATACATTGCTGTAGGCCTGTTACTGGCAGATCCTAAAAATTTTTCTGCATAGGAGTCTGCAAACCCGCAACTTAATTGTATGGGAAGCATGGGTTTAGGGACCTATTAGGACTGTTTGTGGTTATAGACCCACCCTGGCTGTGGGTGACAGCCAACAATAGGCTTATAACTAGGGTAGAATAAAAAAGAAAGAAAAGGAAGTGGGCATGTTGTGAAGAGCTCTGTTCTACTTGAGCATGCACATCTACAGATGCCACCTGTTGTCCTCAGACTCCAATTTCTTTAGCCTTACAACACAGACTCATAGCAGTGAATCCTCAGGAAGGAAAAAAAGAGGTCAAAGATTCAAATTTCCCAGCTCCACACCTACCCAAACAGTCTAAAGTTTTGTAAATGTGTCCTGAAGAGGAATTTTCCATAACCATGGAACTGAAGTTGCCACCCCCCCCCACACACACACAAGCCCTTATTACATGATTGGCTGAATTTCAGCCCAAGCTTTACTCTTGAAGGTTGTCTGCAGCTGATGTAAGAAACTGATCAGCAAAGAATGAAGCTGATATATTAGAGTCTTCTGAGCCTCCTGAATTCTGATGAGTTCATTTTGCCAAAAGAAGAGATTTTCTGTTAGATGCTCAAGAGAGCATCACCTCAATGTCACTTCAATGGTGACTGGATTATGGGAGTTTACAGCTGACTTACTGTTCGGTGGGCCAGCAGACTCCTCTAACTCCTGCATCTGATAGGTGACCCTAAATTCTAATGGGTTAATTTTGTCAGAGGAGGAGACTTTCTGTTATGGTTATGTTTGAATGCACCACTCACCCCAAAGGCTTATACAGGTAAAAGTAAAGCTTTTGATTGGTGTTTGCATTATGGGGATTTAGAGCTGTCTTGCTTTTAGGAAGTGGGGCCTGGATGGAAGATTTGGATCACTCAGGGTGTGGCCTCCAAGGGTTTATCTCCCTCCTCAGCTCCTCCCTTCACTCTGCTTCCTCATCACCATGCCACCAGGAGCTCTTTTTGTCTTAGGCCTGTGTCACACTGTTCAGTCTTGGAGCCATCTTCTATTTCATTACTGTGAGCCAAAATAAACTTAGGCTCTTTTAAGTTGTGGATATCCAGGATTGTTTCTCACTGATGAGTCAGGGTCTAAGATACTCCTCTCCCTTTGGTGACAGACATCCCTTCTTACCTCTGCCCATTGTCATGTTGACATCCCCTCTTCTGTCAGGAAACTAGGTCTCCACTTCCTACAGAAATAGCAATGGCCTTTCCTGATCCTATTACCCAGATAGATAATGCCAATGATCCTAAAACCTGCTCAGCACTCATTTTCTTCCGGGGTTATAATCAGGCTCAAATTTTAGGAGGCTCCTTAAGGTGAGGTACATGCTGTAACCTATGAGGACATTGCTAAACTTCATAAGAACTTGAGTTTTCTAGTTCTTAAAACAACAGTCTGGGAAACAGGTTTGGTAATAGATTTTAGGAGTGGGGGTAGTTGTAGAAGAAACAAACCTGGATTACACCAAATTTTCTGATATGGGCTCATTAAACAGAAATTTTGAATTTTATGTCACAAGTGGAGTTTACAAAGATGCTAATAGTTTACTCGGTGTTTAAAATATGAATCAAAAGATAGCCTATTGTGAATGAACTCCATATGCTTGATATACTTTCATGTAGTTTTGAAGGCAGTATTCAGAGTCCTATGGAAATGGAAATGCTGCAGTGAATTTGCCATTTTAAACTTATTCTTCTAGGGGAGAAGGGCCCAGAAAGTGTACCCCCACCAACACCTTAAGAAATAGACTGTGAGTGCAGCACCAGCAACTGAAGAGCTATATCATTGGTCTTCTCTGTGTTAAACTTATGGTGAAGACTGCAGTCACTTGATTAGAAAACACAAATTCAGCAGGTATAATTGAATTACAGAATGCTGACACTCAACCACCAATGGCAAGATGGGTATACTTAATATAATGGACTGCAGAAAAAAGCAATAATCAAAATGATCTGACTTTTGTAGACCTAACATTGAGTAATTAATCATAGTGTTTCTAGAAATAAAATAGAGTCTACTATATTTTTACTAGAGCCATAAAGGCAGAAGAATTTCTGGGTGAAAGTACCTGAAAGTATAATAATAGGAAATAACCCTGCAATCACTTGCCAAACTCAAATCAGGTGACAGACAGGGAAGATCTTGAATGAAGTGTGGGTCAGGCCACCTTCAGAAAGAACATTTTGCACAATCAAGAAGATATATCCTTAGTTTTTTCTACATCCTTCCTCAAATGGACCTATGACCTTTTATTAAGGTACCATACACTAGGGAAAAGGAAATAATGGACTATTTTAGGCACAGACTACTGGACACTGGTTCGAAATTAATGCTCATTCAAGGAGATTTAAAAATAAACCTCAATGTGCTCTTCCCAGAGGAGTAGGTGCCTAGAAGTCTATGGATCAGGGAGGTTTCAGCCAAGTTTCCACTTACAATTGGTCCCTGAATCCATTTTGTGGTCATTTCCTTGGGTTCAGAATGAATAACTGGGTTAAATAGACTTAGTGCCTGGCAGAGTCCCCACTTCCACCCCCCAACCTGTGGAGTGGGGCCTACTAAGGGGAAAAAGGCCAAACAGCAGCCGTGAGAGCCGCCTCTACCTGGAAAAGAAGCAAATTGGGGCAGTGCTGCATCTCTGGAAGGACTGAAGAGATCAATGCCACCATCAAAAGATGCAGAGGTTAATTTCCTCACTATCTGTGAGCCAGCTTCTTTAGTTATGGCTGTGTGGTGTGTGCCAGTGAAGGAAAGTGACTAATACAAACAACTGACACTACAGAAATTATGTTGTTGCTGTGACTCTACCTGGTTAAGTGACTTGAAAGTTTTTAGAACTGGTTTGTAAAAGGTGTTTGGAAAAATCTGAAATGGTGGTTCAGAAATCTCCATACTATCATGAAAAAATACTCATGAGCCATCCTGGTCAGAGTTCTGAAGAGCAGTATACTGGTAGGAATGCAGATAGTAATGGTCAACTTTAGCCATATTTATAAATGGACTAGAAGGATTCTAGCAAACAACCTGTCAGTTTTGTCCATGCCTTAACACTTTGTGTGCTGATGGATTTAAAATTAGTAAGGAAATTGATCTGGAATGAGAAATTTCCTACGGCAGCCCAACATTCAGGCTGTGCCGTGAGTACTGCTGGCAACTTTTAGCCAGATTTTGAATGAGAAACAGAAGAAGATAGTAAAGCCAAGTTGTGTAAAGCTTACCGTTTTATCAGAAATGAAATACTTGCAAAGTTGAGGCCACAAAGAACATGGTTTTTCAAAAGATAAGCATTCAAAAGAAGATTGCTTAGCATCAGGACAATAGGAAAGATGGCTGAAAGTTATCTCGAATTGGTCAGTCCAAACTGACCAGCTCTCAATCCTTCAATGGCATAAGGCTTGCCTTAGTTATTTTCTTATTGCTGGGATAAAAATACCTGACACTCACAAGTTAAAGGAAGAAAGATGTATTTTAATTTATAGTTGGTAGACGTTTCAGCCCATACTCAGCTGGTTCTAAAGCAGGGCAGCATGGCAGAGGAAACATACATAGTTTATGGCACTCTGGAGGCAGTGAGCCTTCCACCTTCTTTCTCTTTTTTATTCCAACGAAGACACAAGCCTATTTGTTCCTGCTATCTTCACCTGGGGTGGGTCTGCCTTCTTCAGTAAATCCATCATCCATACCCAAAACTCTACCAAACCAATCGGTGGACTAACCGAGCATCACACACTCATAATCTAGTCACCTCCTCAAATCCCCACCTATGAGCTCATGAGGTTTTGAGGAACATCTACATATAAATTATAACAAGGATTAACACCTTCTAAGGCCTTTGCTTTGAGAAGAGAGCCCCAGGGTGTCCTGTTCATCCGGGGCTGCCTGGGGAAATGTTTCTCTAATTTTAGCCATTCAGGCCCTTGGAGACTATTGCAACCATATGCTGAGGGGGTGGCTATTGCCCACTCTGGTGACTAGTCTTGGCATCAACTATGTGGTAATGAGTTCTCAGACATACTGAATGCAAGAGTGGTGTTTACAGATAATTCTACCCTGATTTCAAAGAAAGGCCCAGAAAGATAACATGTGAAGCTATTAGAGTGAGGACAAAGTGCACTACACTGCTCAAGAAGCTGGAGATTCCAGGAATGTGCCCTAGCTTCTCTGGAAAGATGTAAACATAAAGGAAGCCAGCACAGTGATAAGCTTTCTGGGCTACACCTGGCAGAGTAGCCCTCAGGAGGGGACATCTCACCGCAACTTGCCAGGGTGACAGACATGTGGCTATAAGAATTAATAGTCGACATGCTGGCTTTTGGTCTTGCTTTGCTCTAACTCTTTAATAGCCCCTCATTCCTTCTTTTGATGTGACAGCATTTATCTTGTGCTGTTATATGTTGGAAGTATTTAAACATCTTTTTGGTTTTTGCTGGAAACCACTAGGTATTTTCTTTGAATCACAGAAGAGTCTTTGGAGTTGGATTTTTCAGTAATGCCGGAACTGTTCAGACTTTGGCAACTCTTGGAGATGAACTGAACTCATTTTGCTTAAAGAAATGGGCATGAACAATGTATGGCCAGGAGCAGAATATTGTGGTTTAAAATGTCCCCCCAAATCTCACGTTTTTCAGATGTAGGATTTTTGGAATGTGACTGGATCATAGCAGTGCTATTCCCATCACTGGTTTAATCCGTTGTTAAATATTAGCTGAATGTGTGGTAAGACTATGCCCCATTACGAAGAGTCAGACCGTGTTTTTCATACTGTCACTCAGAACAGCAGACTTTCACTGTATTATGTCACATGCCCAGTATCATGTTATATAACACTTTCTTTAATAGGTGTAATTTTCTTGTTTCTTTTTGTGGGTTTAGAAAGAATATCTCTACTTAAAAATTATGATGTTGTTGTTTGACCTGCTATATATTCCTCAAGTTATATTTTATGGAAGATTTTCTTTTAAATCAAGAATATTGGATTTTTTATTTGCTTTGTCAGCATCATTGACAAAATTTAAATATGCAACAGATTCTTGATAACAAAATGTGGTCACCAGTGCTAGAGGGGATACATTTTTCTGTATATAATGATATATATGACATACCAATAAAATATATTCACAGAGAAATTACTGTTCAACAAACATAGATCAATAAATATAAAATATCACATAAATAGAGAAAAATCAAGGCCTTTGAGAAAATTCAATATCCTTTTATTATAAAATTCCCAAGTAAACTAAGTATATTAACATCTTTCTTCATTATAATAAAGACTACCTATGAAAGAGCGGGTAGGGGAGAATAAAGAAGGGAAAGAAAACATTTTGTGATATAGAAAAAGGAAAAAAATAAGCTTATGTTTAGAGGGGATGGAGGTTGTGAGAAGAGAAGAGGAATGGGAAAAAATGAGAAGCAAGATGAGTCATGTGTAGGTACCAATTCTCAATGTTGAATGTAATCATAATATATTCCTAAAATGTACTAATGAAACCAATTTTTAAAAGACTACCTATGACAAATATACAGCTATATCCTGAAAGAGAAGAACTGAAAGTATTTTTTCTAAAATGAGGAATGAGACAAGATGAGCCGATTCACTCGCTGGCCTTGTTTCAGCACCTACACTCAGGAGTTTGCCCTTGTGACCCAGGGCAAATGAGGATGCGTGTGACACGGAGACAGTTTAGCAAGTGGGCAGCCAGCAGGCTCTCACCTCTAGGGGGCAGAAGAGCCATCCGTATCTGGCTAATCGTGCATTTATTCACCTAAACAAAGGCACAAGTAATCATAGTAACCTCAAGTTCATCTGCTTTCCAATATCTATTACTACATTCTTTAGTAAACAACTTACCCTCAGTTTTCCTATGTTTTTTCTAGAACCTGCAGTCTGTAATCATCCTTGAGTGGCTTTGCTCCATTGTGCTCACAGGTGAAGCCAATTAGACCTCAATTCTCCTCTGACCCCTGACACCGAGAAGTGGGGTGTTGGATCAAACACTTATACCTGTGGAAATGACTTTGTAACTTAGTAATGGGTAAAGAATAGGAAATTTTTGGAATATACTGCTGTGAATGGGGCCTTGAACTTCATTCGATGAGGATTCAGAAAAGAGAACTGCAGAAACAACTTCAACCTTTTCAGAAATTGTGTGAGTGTTCATGATCAGAATGTTAATACCTACGGACACTTATAACATTCTGATAAGATCTCAAATAGAAGTGAGGGATATGCTATCAAAGAGTAATAGGCAGTACTTGCTACAAAGTATGAAAGACCCTGACTGAGTTGTTCATATTCTAGCATTTTGTTGAAAGTGGAGCTTATAGGTGGTAGAATAAGATATCTTGTGAAGGAGATCTTTACGTGTCAAGATGGAACATGGCTTCCCTTGAATGTCTTTAGTAAAATGTGAAAAGAAAAAAATGAATTAAAGATGGAAGTTATAATCACTGAAAAGCACAACTTAAGAACATTCGAAGCTTAGGAGTACTAGCCCTTCCATAGTGACCATTCTGTAAGCAAGAGAGGTTGTGTTACAGGCTGGAATCTGGACCACAGGTGTCTGGATTCAATACCTTGTCTCTGATCAACAGTATAAGCAAAGCCTATAAAGACTCTAAAACAAATTTACTCACCATTTAGTCAACCCTCTGAGCATATAGAAGTTACTCCAATTTATAAAGAGCAAAGAGACTAGAAACTAGGAAATATGTGTACATAGATTTAGCCATACCGTGGCCCAGGGAATGTTGTTCCTGCAGCTGGAGGATGAGGTGGGAGGGTTATCAACATGAGAAAATGAAGAAATGGTTAACCTTTTTAAAAAAACACCAACTTTAAACGTTTTACGCTTTCGTTTCTTTATTTGTGTACAACAAATTTTCCAAATACCACCAACAAAATTTAGAAATCATATTTATAAAGAAAATTAAGTTAAAAGAATATGTGAGTAAAATATAAGTGCTGTGCTCAAGAGGTTAAAGTGGAAAAATACAAAATAAAAAGGAGAAAGGAAGAGCTGAGTTCACTGAAAATAAGAAGTTAATATGACACTAGAGGAAGGGGTGAATGACCTCACCAGCATTATATAATGGAGTACATTTGAGATATTGACTTTGAAGACACACACGGGTACCCTGTCCTGTTTATGCCTAGAAAA
>PVIR01025804.1:0-24519 GCA_004026965.1 Petromus typicus | reverse complement strand
AGGCCAAGCCCATGAAGGGTGTGGCCTCTTCCTCTTCTCCAGCAACAGCTCACCATTTTGGAAGGAATAGCATAAGTGTGCATTTCTTGGGCTGTTTGCAACACTCAATGCCTGTGGAATTCTATTGCAAAATTTAAAATTGGAGTAAGTTCAAGTAATAGTTATATGAGACTAGCTATAAATTAAAGTTACAGGAGGAATGAGTCAGTTCATCCCATTGAGTGACCTCACGATCACTGGTGGGGTGGGCTTTGTATCCAAGCTGCCTCTGCTGTTGAGAAGAGGGTCCTGGCAGGCAGGAGCCCGAACAAAGAGACTGTAATGTGTACTCTCGGCAGAGCACTTGCAGTGTGGTGAGTCATTCTTCATTATGTTCAGAAAGCTTTTTTAAATGTCCTTGAAAGACTTGTTGCTAAAATCTTGTGCAGACAGTTAATATAGGCACTGAGAATATCTCTAATGTGTTCATATTCATTAGAGGACTTATTCTCAGAATTATTATTAAATGCTTCACCTTTTCTGGTTCAGAGTTTATTCTTTTTTATCTTTTATTGTGCAAGTCTTTGTTACTGCTGAGGAACTTTGAGACCCATAATTGAAAGGAAAAAGATGTTTTAGAATTTTAAATGCTATTTGTTATGGTATTATTTAATGCTAAAAAGCTATCCTAAAGTAAAAAAAACCTTTTCAGAGTTTTGAGACTCAAGTTGGTTTTTTTTGTTTGTTTGTTTTGTTTTTTTGAGACAGGGTCTCATTTTGCAGTTCAGGCTGGTCTTGAGCTCAGCCTCAAACTCACATCACAGCAGTCCTCCTGCCTCTGCCTCCCTCCCGAGTGCTGGGATTACAGGCGTGAGCCACCATGCCTGGCGCTGTGGTATTTGGTACTAGTTGCTGCTGGGTATGAGTCTCCATACCCAGTATAGTATGTGGTTAACTGAGGGATTGAATCCGGGTCCTTGAGCTTGCAAGACAGGTGCCGAAACCACTGAGCTAAATCCCCGGCCCTCAAGTTCTGTAGTATCTTTAGAAGACTTTACACAAAAAAAGAAAAACTAAAACAGTATTGCTACTGACTTCACCATTCCAATAAATAATATAATTCTTTAACTTTCAATTAGTTCTGTGATTGAGTCCTACTAACAAATGTTTAAGGTCAGCAAGCACAAGGTGATAAAAATCCATTATTAAGTAAGAATTATTAAAAGGTCATCCTAACAGAATAGTCTAGAACTATGTATACTCGCCAGAGTGTGGAAAGTAACAAGGATAAAGGAGCAGTAGACTGCTACTGGTGAAACTTTCTGATGAGGACATGAAGCGAGATATAAAGAATTCTAAAATCCTAACCATGGAGTAACTCACTTCAAACAAAGTAGCATGAGGTTGGTAGAGAAAGTGCACTTCAGAAGCACTCCTGCAGACATCTTGTTGCAGCAGTCTTCTACCTATGGCCTCTTGACCTTCAGAAGTGGTCCTGCCCTGATTTTGAACCTGTGTCAAGACTGAGTGCCCTGGGCCTGGGATAAGGTACTAGCCTAGGCCAGTTACTCTGTCTGATGAGCTATGAGGGAGTCAAGAGTGATGAGGAGCCAGACATTGTTGTTATCTGATCAGGAGTCTTGGAGCAAAGGCCACTCACAAACAGCTTTTATTCAGCAGTCTGTCTAACCAGAAAGTATGAGGACAAGGGTTGTCCCTAATGTGAACTCCCTGGCTAACTCAGTGTCCACTCAGGCTTCTCATCCTGGTCCTGCCCAGAGAGGAAGGATTCCCCGTGTTTACTGTCCTTCATTTTCATTATCTACTAAATTATTAGCTTTGGAAATGGGCTTGTGGTCCAGCCCCAGGTCTTGTTAACTGCTTTCCTTGTATACAGAAGAAACAGGACAGAGAGTGCTGTTTCTCCCACCCAATGTTCCTATTAATATAGATCATCTAATCCTTTAATTATAACCTGGAGGAATGTGGTGTGCCTGAAAAGACAGAGCAATAAACTGCAGCTAGAACCCTGGATTATCAAGATGTTTGGTTTTATGTTTATTTTCAGAAAGACAAAAGATACCACAAAGTGAGAGGGGAAATGGCCCCGCAGAGTTACTAGTGTTCCTGAGGGGCCTCCTACACTCTGTGGGAGAAGAGTGCTGCTGAATCATTATCTGGGTGTCTTTCTGCTAAGGCCACTTTTGAAGAGGCACAGTTGACCTCTCGTGGTCAGCTCCGCCTGCAGTGACACGATACCCCAGACTGGGGGCTGCGAGGATCTGTATCGATTTCTCACAGTCATGGAAGCTGAAAAACCAAGACCAAGGTGCCAGCAGCTGTGAGGACTGCTTCCCGGTCTGCAGACCTGATCTTTGCTGTCTTCTTGTTATCCGCTTACATAGGAAAGGGATCGAGGGGGAAGCTCTCTCCCTCTTTTCTTGTAAGAGCACCACGCCCAGTCTCCTTCCTGACTTATGCGTCCTCCAGAGGCCTGGTCACACTGGAGATCAGGAGTCAACCTTTGCGTTGGGAGAGGACACAAGCACTCAGTCCCTGGTTTTAAAACGGAGTTGCAGAGGAGAGATGAGCACCAGACTGCAAGGCAGAGGGGGCAGGGCAGTGTGAGAACATTACCTGGACTGCCCAGCCAGACCCAACCCAGCCGCAGGACAAGGCTCCAATCCCTGAAGAGGAGCAGTCACGGGCAAGGTGTCTGGGACCATCGGGCTGGAGGAATCTGCTTCCCTTGCACAGTGGGTCTAGAACAGAAAAAGACGTTGTGGTAAAGACTGCCTCATAGTTGAGAGGTGTGTTTTTACTTTATACACACATTAATTAGACTTTCCTGGATCAGCTGGTGTATCAGGGCTCCATATAATTCATCCTTGCTCAGTTAATGAGTGGTCATGCTGGACAAGAGCTACGTAAACGAAGCCCTCACTCACTAGGTGGCTCATCTTCTGGACAGAGAAATTCTGCTCTCCTGAGGCCTTTCATTGTAACCACCCACAGCCCTACCTTTGCCCATCAAACCACTTTAAAATTTTGAAGGCAAATATTTCCCATTAGATCCCATACACTTACGGATAAGGGAGATGGTTCTCACTTCCTTCTAAGGTCATGACTTCACTCACAGTGAAGATGCCTGCCGCCTCATCTCCAGCGAGCGGGGCACTTCCTCCCAAATAACCTGCACTCTTTCTTCCCTGGGGCCTGCTCATCACTGAATTTCAGGTGCAGAAGAACATTAGTATTACAAAGAAGGGGCTGTGATTAGAGTTGCTAATGGCTTGTTTTAACCTTCCTACTGGGATTCATCTCTGAATAGAATTTACTCCATAAAGGAAGCAAGCTTTGCCAGTCTGTTTATTGGAAGCCAAAGGGGAGAAGAATAGGCGGGGATGCCTTGGGGGTCAGAAAGTCATTCGCAGAATTAATATGGAGCTTTATAGCTTTCTGAGAAGGGTGCACAGTACAGAAAGAAGATGGCTAAGTACTGCAGACATTCAAAGCCCACTCACAGCTACTTTGAAATATAAATTATTATTGATAGTCATTCACTATGCTATAGAACATAGAACATTTCCCTGCTAGCTTTGTTTTTATACTTGACAACTAATCTCATCCTTCATTTACACATCATATCCCTATATAGAAATATCACCGTATACTATAAAGATGCATAATTATTTTGTGTCAGTTAAAAGTTCAAGACAAAATTAAAGTTTGAAAAATAATTAAAAATTGAAATTAAAAAATAGAGAAAGCTGAACTACAGAGAGATCGGAAGCAGAATTTGGTAGCCCTTGAGTAGCCCAGAGGATCCTCAACAGCAGCACGTCCTCGCAGCTGTCTCTGGACAGTGACCAGAGCCAGCACCTTGCATGCACTGGATCTTACTGGTTGTGCAGTTCTCCCAGCAGATGAGTATTCATGCTGTCTGTTTTTTGGACACTGGGAAATCAAAGCTTGGAGAGGTTGAACATCTTGTTGGTTATCAAAGGCAGAATTTTACTCTAGACCTTGCCTGGCTCACCCACTTCTCCATCCTTATCCCCACCAAAACACTTGTGTCAAGGGCTCTAGATAGCAGTAGACTTGCCACAGATCCTGTGGGACAAGCTGTCCTCCATGCCGAGCCCTCTAAGGGAGGTGGGAAGGCAGAGCACCTTCCCAAGCCAATGGAGTCTCACCTTAGGATTTAATGTGAATACTAAAGATCTAATGCTCAGACTGCAGAATGTGACTGTATTTGGAAGCCAGGGCTTTACAGAGTAATAAAGTTAAAATGAGGTCATTAAGCTGGCCCCAATCCAATCAGATTATCATCCTCATAAGAAGAGGAGCTAAGGACATTGATACACCAAGAGGGCCCTATGAGGACAGAGTTTGAAGATGGCCACCTACAAGCCATGGAGAGACGCCTCTACAGATACCAACCCTGCCAACACCATGACCTTGAACTTCAGCTCCCAGACTTTTGAGAAAATGCATTTCCTGAGCAAACCCCAACAATCATGGTCTGAGCCTGTTTCCTGTTTGCATGCACTTGGCCAACAGGTCACAGACATGAAGTCAACCTACATCAACCCTCATTCTCCATTCAAAAGCAGAGACTGAGCACAGTGGTAGAACAGACTTTTCTAAAATCCCCAGGACAACAACCACTAAATAGCTGGTAGTTTAAAATGGAAGCTTTAGAAATATGTCATGAGAAAAAACACACAAAGTAGACAGCTCAGGTTTTTCTTGATCTAGGAAGGGGGTCCATGTTAAGTGACGAAATAACTCACACTTCCAAAGCAACCTTCAGGAGGGCTGGGCCTTCCACTTGAAAGCACTGTGTTGTCAGATCCTATGAATCAGTCGTATTGAGCTGGTGTGAAGATGCCTGTGTGCTTTGTCTCGGGATTAGAGTGCATTGTGCAGGCCCAGCCAGCCACTCGCTCATGTATTATGCATCGTGGCACATCAGTGTCAGAGCCCTGGTCCT
Organism: Petromus typicus; assembly: GCA_004026965.1. Taxonomy (NCBI): domain Eukaryota; kingdom Metazoa; phylum Chordata; class Mammalia; order Rodentia; family Petromuridae; genus Petromus; species Petromus typicus. The sequence goes on along the minus strand of PVIR01025804.1, from coordinate 19,544 downwards.
AGACAGGATGTAAGGAGCTGTGAGGTCTCAGCTCAGCTTCAGCTCTCTGGGATTTTCCAAAGCACCCTCTGAGCAGGGTCTTGCTCCCAGCCCTACAGAACAAGTAGCCAGGCAGAACCAAAGCCCCTCCTGGCCGACTCCTTTTGATGTTCTTGAGGCCAGATGCACACAGCCCTGTCAAGCCATTCTGTGGCAGAAAATAACCCTATACCTTTCCCAGACCATTTCTGCTGCAGTTGGCCTGGAGGAACATCACTGGGCATCCAGCCAGTCCCCCAGGCTCACACTCGGACTCTGTAGCCAGCCAGGACTGAGGCCTGTGCTGCTAATCTGGTTGTGAGGCCTACACACCCATGTGGACCTCCAGGTACCTCCTGTGACTTAGGTTCTGGGTGGTGGGACTCAAGACCTCACGCTGCTCTTCCTCTGCCCTGGGCCTTACCCTTCTCAAAGGTGCTTCTTTCCCAAACATCAGGCAGAGCAGGTTTCCCAGGCAGCCCCAGAGGCATCTCTGGGTCAGTGAATCCCTCCACTGCCTGCCGTGGGAGAGTGGGAGCCGACAGAGCGTTCCCAAAATAAAACTGCTACTTGAGAGAACGGACCGCTCCATCTTTCACCATCCTTCACACTCCTCTGCAAGCTGCGTCCCTCTCCAGAGGACCCACTCAGCCTTTGACTGAGACTCAGGCGCCTCCTCCCTGGGTCTGCATGGCTGGAGCTGTCCATGTCATGAAAGGCTGCAATGTCTGACGTTTGCCATCCCTTCTGACACATTGCCAGAGTGTGCAAAGCCAGTGTCACCCTGATATGTGACTCAGGTGGCACTGGAAGACATAAGAGAGAAGACAGAGTGTGTTTAGTCATGATCCTATCTCCTGTGTTACAGCACAGGGAACAAGGAAAGAGTTGGGGGCCACTGCAAGTCCAGAAGGACGGAGGGGATGAGAGGATCTGGCTCTTCTCAAGGTGCGAAGGTCCTTGACACTTGGTCCCATCCGTGATATTTCCAAGTATCAACAAAATTAGCACTGACTCAAAGCCAGTGATCTCTGAAGAGCTCTGGGGAGGAAGGAGAGACGAAGAATAGAGTTGTACCAGCGAAGGAAAAGGACTATGAATTCATATTTCCATGAGTAACTTTGGGGTGCTTTGTTTTGTTTTTGCGGTACCAGGGATCAAACTCAGTACCTGGTATCCAGGACTGGATTTCTGCAGAACAGCTTGTGAGCCTTTCAGTTAGAAAAATGGGAATCACGAAGAGGCAATTCATGCTCTCCAAGGATATGTCATGTCAGCCTGGCACTGTTTCTTGCTTTGGTGAAGATTCCTGGCTATAGCTGGGGAGTAGGCAGTAGACGGAACCATATAGCTAAACTTCACAAAGCCTCAGACAACATCTTGGAAGAAGCAAGAGTAGAGAAACGAAGTCATGTGGGGTATGACAACTGGCCCAGGGATGTATTTCTACCAGCTTGGTCAGTATTCAGGGAAAATCTTCATGGTCTGTAATTGGGCTTAGTCCACTGTCTGGTCTTGCTTTTCATTGATTTTGGTGTGTGGAGTTTGTTGTTGTTTATTTGGTTTTGGTTTACAGTAGTTTCTGGCTGTGTTTTTTGAGATGGAGTCTCAAACTCCTGGGCTCCAGAAATTCCTTTACTTCAGTTTCCTGAGTAGCTGAGACTACAAGTGTGCACCACTGTGCTTGGAGGTTTATTCAACATTTTTATCAATAGCTTTGGTAAAATCATAAAAAGTATATCTTTCAAAGATATGAATGACCCAAATCTGGGCAAAAGAGTGGTGTCTTGTGTGACAAAATCAGAATCCCAAAGATTTGGATGGCTGAAAAGACAGATACAGCAGAGAACTGGATAGGAATAAATGTAATGTGGACACAGGTACACGAAACAGAAGAGCAGGTAGCCCAGCAGCCACACATGTGAAAAGGACTCTGATTATGACCTTAGCATAGGCCATTTGTATGACAAAGCCACCAAAAATTTTACTGGATCTAGGTTATATAGTAATCTGAGGTAAGGAAGTGACAGTAATATTTTTGCTCCCGTGGCGATGGCCAGATAATACTTGTAACTTAAGAGAAAGACATCATGAGTGGCAGTGAGGGTGACAGGAGGGCTGAGTCAGCTCTTGCAAGAAGCCATAAAAGAAACAAGGGATAATTAGTCTAGAGAAAATATACTAAATGCTTAAGATATAAATCACAGGATCGAGGGAGTAGCTCGGTGGTAGAGCATTTTCCTAACATGACCAGGGCCCTGTGCTCTGTCCCACGTAGTGCAAAAAATACAAAACAAAACAGAATAGCCCAGGAAACTCTTAGGGTCCAGACATAGGAGATATAGAACTATCATGTGGAAACATTTGTACAATAGAGCATTATGATTTCCTTAAATACTTTCTTTTAAACATTAAATTACATCAATCAGAAAGTAAACTAAATGCTATGCAAGAGAAAGTGAGCAAAGCACAATCAATGGTGAAATTCACACTCCTAGAACTAGGGAACAAACAGAAAAATGTTTAGAAGGGTGTTTACATTTTTAAAAAATCAAAAATAAGGGTTAGGGATTTAGTGGTGCCACAGGTGCCTTTTAAGCATAAGGTCCTGAGTTGGATTCCCAGTACAGGGCAAAAAAATATCAAAGATAAGAAGATGTCATACATAAAAGACAAACTTCAAAATTATGTAAACATTCTAGAATTAAAATAGTTCTTAAATAAATCATTGAGCTAAACAGTAAACTAGCTAAAGAAAATTAATGAATTGAAAGTTGTTCTTAGAAAATCCCACAGTATCCCCAAAATACCGAGTAAGACATATAGAGATAAAAATTATAAAGGAGTTGACAGATACAGAATGAGAGGACACAAGCAGGCAGTGGGGAAGAATGGGGGGAAAGCAAAGGTTTAATAGCAAAAAACATTTCCAGACAGGCTACAAGACATAAATCTAGAGATTAAGAAGCAGAGTGGGGGCTGGGGCTGTAGCACAATGGTAGAGCACTCACTGGCATGCACAGGGTCTTGAGACTGATTCCCAGCACACAGGACTAAAGAAGAGCAGAGTAAATTCCAGTTCAGAGTAAAGAAAACACATCCAGACCAAGACATATTGTAGGTAGAGTTGAGCACCCAGAGCCCTTATGTACAGTATGGACTTCCTGGCTCTAGAGAAGGTTTAGCCTCTGCACACTTGCAGGGATCTGAGGTGGAAGTGACAACATCCCTGCCCCAAGTCCTAGAGCAGGCACCAAGGACAGGGACTGTCATCAGCAGGGAATACCTCAAGCATCCTGCTCATTCCCCTCTTTGTTCTTGGAAGACTGTAGGGGCCTCACACACTGGGAGAGGGAAGTTGAGCACCTGGCCTTGGGTTGGACTGACCCAGGACACTCAAGAACCTGGGAGGAATGAAACACGGATGGTGACAACTGCTGTGAGCTTAGCATCCTGGGAGGCTGACGGGGGAGGATCGCAACTTTAAGCCCAGGCTGAGTAACTTAGCAAGATACTGTCTCAACATTAAAAAATGGCAAAGGGCAGGGTACGGAGCTCAGTATGAAGGCTCAGGGTGCAACTCCAAGCACTGCAAAAAAATAAAAACAAAGAGCCCAGGAAGCTACACAAGCCTGAAAGTGGTAGAATTGACCCTTTCCTCTGAACACTCCGACTCCACTTACTTTCCAACTCTGCCACCTTCTGCAAACTTGTTTTATTCTCTCTTACTGGATTAGGACTGGTGATAGGAGGCCAAGAGATATGGCCTTAAACTTAGAATTCTCCATTGTAGAATAGCTCTTCTCCCCTAGAGAGTTGAAAAAACTGAGAGTTGATTGCTATGGCTTCTGGGTGTCAGGGACTAGGGCATGGGTCACGTGCCTGCCTGGCTTCTGCACCCCAGCCTGGGTCTAGCAGGGGAAATGAAGTGACTATTCCCTGCCCCAACATGAGATGTGGACCTTTGAAAGGGAACCATTGTGAGAGCCATGGAAATATGGACAGCTCTAAAGGGGTCTCTGCTTCTGGAAGGAGATAGTTCTGGCCATGCTCCTGAGAAAGGAACTGACAGCCCTGAAGAGGTAACTGCCTTCAAACTCAGAGCACGCGTACCTGTTCGTCTCAGGCCAGCCTTTATCCCTTCCCAGTTCATGTACATCAGTTCTCTCCCACAAAGCACATTACAGAATTGACCCTGTTCACAAGCATTGCTGCCCTTGAGAGCCAATAAATTCCATTTCAACTTTTATAAAACTCCTCTCCTTGGTAACGACCGTGATTTTTCAACACTGACTGAGTTCATAGCGTCTTTGTTTTAGTTCAGGTTTGAGAGCAGGAAAACACAGCCTACTTATCTGATGCAGAATTACACAATCTTCACATCCCCACTTGAAGGAAACTTTAAAAACGTGAACTTACTCAGAAGGCCAGTGGGGAGCTCTTTTAGTCATTGTTTCATTGCTGAGACAAAATACCCAAGACCCACAACTGAAAGGAGGAGAGATTTCTTTTGTCTCACAGTTACAGACCATGGCTGACTGGCTCCAAGGCAGCAATAAGATTTCAGAAAGGATGACACAGGGAAGGTGCCCACCAGGAAGCAGAGAGAAGGGCAGAGCCAGGCCTGAGAATATATCCCCAGGCCACGCCCCCAGTGATCCTCCTCCAGCCAGGCCTCACCTCCTAACAGCAAGGAGGAGCTATAGCACCCCAGGATCCAATCACCTTCAAAACGCAGGGGTGTTAAGGAGGATATTTCAGATCCTGACCATAACAGGAGCCTTTGGGGGTAACTTCCATGAGTGCTTGTTTCCAAAGGCCAGTCTAGGCCTGTGGTTTTAAATAATTTTAACACAGCTTCTGAAAATAGCTAGGAGCAATGCCCACACATCTGCATAATTGGTGGCACAGACTCCGCCTCTAGTCCACATGCCTGCTCCAGCGAGATCGAGGGACCTCCTTCCACCCAGTGCTCCACATAAGACCACTCTGCTCCTTCCCTCGCTGCCAGGCAGCAGTGTGAGGGTACAGTGCCTCTGCTAGTGGAGAAGCTACCCCGCTCTATCTGGCACATCAGCCACTGTCAAAGTTTTCCTGGAGCAAATGCAGAGTGGGGAGAACTAAATTAGGAGCCCGAGTGCCAGGCCTAACCTTACTGCCTCCTGCTGTGTGCAAAGAGCAGGGTATGCCAGCTGGATGTCTGAGCTTCTCTGCACCCAAAGGCAGACAGGAAGTAAGAGCACTGTGATGCCATTACACTGACAGCTCAGTGTTCGGATGGCTACTTGCTGACCATGGAACTATGAATCCTCTGGTGATAGTAAAATCTACCTTGAGATTAGGACTGTGTATTGTTCCTTTAAAAAAAGAAAAACTCGTATTTACTGGGCACTTTGGGGTCACTTGCTATCCTGGATCCTGGAGATGCAGGGAAACCACGATCTGGGCTCCTTCTTCTGGGAGGAGAGAGGATCAGCTGGAGGAGACAACTGAGTAGTTGTTATCAGACTGTGAAGAGTAGGGAGCTGGGCACAGAATGCCACGGGCGGGTCAGCAGGGTGCTCAGGGAGCCTGCAGTGGAGCAAGAGGCCCTGGAGAAGGAGACAGCTGATTGTTCCATGAAGGCCAGAACGTTGGAGAGCTGTCTCCCTACTTCTGAATTCATGGTGCATTTTGGGCTATAGGCAGAAATCAAGCTAACCCAGGCAGAGAGACACCCTGCCTGACTCCTGGGGAGGCCAGCTTCCCTCCAGAACAGGTGTCGTTCTGTCTGGGCCCTGGAATAGTGGCTCTGCTTTACTGCCGGCAGATCACTAGGACAAGGTATTTCTCACAGTCAACTGAAAAAGACCAAGGACAGCAGGTGATATTAACATGAATGACAAAGGAGCTGAAGTAAGGCTGAAGGCCTTTTGGAATCCACGCAGAATAATACCAAAACTCCATTGCCTTGTGCAGGAATAGCGTGGGGTGGGTCTTTGTGTCAGCTATGTGAAGTATCTCACTGAATACAACATTGCTGCTCTGCAAGCCTTGCATTTGGAGACTGTTGTACCCAAATGCCATGGCTTTTCACTGTAATACACACAGAGGCCGCACTGACCAGACCAATCCACAAGCATCAGTCTTTCTACTACAAGTATGGGAAACCAAATGGATCCAAGAAGGAGAGAAGCTGGTCCAGCAACTTCTGGAACTCTAGCCAGGCACTTATGAGGTTCTGCTGGTTATTTATCCACACTAATTGAATCCCAAGCCCCTGAAAGGAAGTATAAAGGACAACAGCACTGTCCCTCTCTTGTTGAACAATTATTAGAAAAGCCTTGTTCACAACGAGCTAGATACACCCCTTTCTACCACTGTAAAGCCACAAAATAACCACCCTTGAGGAAGAAAGTGAGGCTGGCTCACCAGTGAACACAGGCAGCTGCCACAGTTGTGGAGTCCAGTTCTGGGACTCCAGATACGCCACTAGATCCTGAATTTCAGCTTCTTTTAAAGAAGTCAACTAAAGTTCCACACAATTCTGCCCTATCTTCACCACTCGAAGATAAAATGCTGTTAGATCATGTTTTCTACAAATATGTTCTGATTTAGCTCTTGAGAGCTTGATGAAACTCAAAATCAATCATTGCTAAAGTAGAATTTGCCAAAAGGCAGGAAAGTAGAAATGAAAGCCCAGCAGTTTTCGTTCTCTCAGGCCGGTGGAACAAGTACTGGATGCCATGTCCTCTTGGTTTACAGGGGGATGGGCTTTGTTAGAGCAGATGGCCAATGCTTTCCCGAGCCACCTGCTCCATTTTGGTACTAACAGCTGTCACTAGTGCACTTCTCCAAATTCTGTGGTAGAGACAGCCCATCTTGCAAGAGACAGTCTGTGTTAATGAGCTCCAGTTGCAAGGAGCCAAAAATTTAAAGGAAAAAAGGTTTGATTTGTCATATATCTTCAGGCGCTTCAGTCTTTGGTCATTTGGCTTTAAGACAGAAACAATATGGTGCAAGGCATTGGCAGAGGAAAGCTGCTCACCTTATGGCAATGAGGAAGCAATAAAAAGGGAAGGGAGGACCCCAGGAAGCGAGACACAACCTCCAAAGACCTGCCCCTAAGTGACGTATCTCTTCCAAATATACCTCACCCCCTAACAGTATATTCAGGTATGAACTCATCAATAGATTAATCCAGTGACAAGGATAGCACTCCCATTACTCAATCATATTTGAAAAGCATCACCTCTGAACACATGAGACTTGAGGGGACATTCTATATTGAATCATAGTCTCACAGTAACACAATCTCACAATATCTTTTTGCTCTTGTCTCATATCGCTAGGTAGTGGTCTGTCCCAGGCTAGGAGCTTCATAGCATCTGTATTCCACATGGAAAATTCTGGAATGGGGCCCCTGATTAGTCAGATTGGTTGTGATATGCAGAGGCTATATTGGATTAGGAAGAAGTGCACAACAACTCTGGAGACCTGTCCTGCTGCATAGCCAGGGGACCCTGTGCACATGGAAGCCCTGAATCAACTCTGACTTTAATTTTCGCCTTACATGGAGAATGCAGAATCATTTCACTGTGGACCTAGAAGTTTAGCTAAGACTCTGTGACCAGCAATGTTTGGGGAGTAGGCACTCTCTCTCCCCCAGATCCTTCTGCCACTTGAACACACAAATCAGCTGAGCCCCAGACAGAACAGATTCCTGTGGAGGAGGCTGTGAAATTTCTAGCTAGTGGGACAAGTATGAGGTCTGTGCTTTTCAATATTCCCTTTCAAAGATCTGATAGTTAAAATTGGGCTATCCCTCAAAAGTCTCAAGGATCAAAATTCTCTAAGGGTTGGAAATGCCCCGGACTTACATTTTATTTTATTAGAATATCTATCTACTCATATTGCTGTGGATAAGGACAGATCCACCCCTAAAAGTGCACAGGCAAAGAATTTAAATAGACATTGTCTAAATAAGATACACAAATGGCCTAAACAGGGTGCTCAGCATCACTAGTCATCATGGAAATACAAATGAAAACCACAATGAAATATCCTCTCACATCCATTAGGATAGCTATTACAAAAAAATAAAAAAGTGTCGGTGAAGTTCTGGAGAAAAGAGAACGCTTAAAAACTGTTAATGAAAATGTGAACTAGTAAAGCCACTATGGACATCAATATAGCATTTCCTCAAAAAATTTAACATAGAACTACTATGTGATCCAGCACCCCACTTCTTGGTGTATAACCAAAGGGACTGAAATCCATATTAGAGATAGATGCGTTCCAATGTTCATTGCAGTAATATTTGCAATAACCATAACACAGAGGCACTTTAAATGTGCATTGATATATGAATGAATAAAAAGAGTGTGTCACATAAATACAATGGAATACTTTGCAGCCTTTACAAGGAAATCCTGAACTTGAGACAACATTGATATACACAGAGAACATTGCTAAGTGAAATAATCTAGGCACAATAGATCAAATACTACATTACCCTGTTATAAGGTGAATCTAAAAGAATCAAACAGTGAGTAGAATGATGGTTGCCAGGGATTGGTCAGGGGCCAGAAAGGAAAATAAAGAAGTTGGTCAAAAGGTACAAAGCTTCATTTATACAAATAACTAATTCCTGGAGCTTTAAGTTAGCATCACAATGTGTATAGTTAATAACTATATTAATTCTTTAAAATTGCCAAGAAGATGTATGTTAAGTTTTCTTTAAAAAGAAAAAGTCCAATTGAGGAAATTTTAGCAGGTGATGGATCTGTTTAGGGCACTGATTGTGAATTTGATTTCTTGATTTACAATTCTGTCTAAATTTATCAGTTATATACATTAAATATGTACAGACTTTGGTATGTCTATTATGTGTCAATAAAATGGATTTTTTAAAAGCGAGTATGAGGCATTTAAGAAGGCAGGTAATAGGAAGTGTGGAAGGTGACAAGGTAGCAGACTTAATGCTTTATGAAGGATGAATGCAAAGGCCTCTCTGACATTTGGGCAGACAGCTGAAAGTGGGAGAGAATAGACCAGGTGTCAGGCTCCCCCATACACACATTTTTTAACTTAGGAAGATACAGAAATCCAGTCAAAGGCTTTGAGAAAAAAATTGACCTGTTCTGAAATGCTCAAGACAGGGAGACAAAGGTAAACACAAGGGTGATAATAAGCCTGGTTAGAAAGGATGGTGGTATAGATTAAGTATTCATGAGTAGTCTAGGTGTCCTCTAACACACTGTAAGATACAGAATTCCAGAAAATTGTCTCCCAAACCCCAAGATGCACTGTAATCCATCAGAACCCTCTGGACATCTCTTTTAGAAATAAATTCCCATGTACCATTCCAGACCTATTGAAAAGAATATTTCCAGAGTAGAAGACACAATTCTTCTGATTGCTGCTATCAGAACTTGACTGTAATCACCGACCCAAGCCACTTCAGAACCTCTTAGAGCTCCCTAGCAATTAGCTGCTTAAATGAATGCAGTTCTGTAGTAGTAAATCAGACCTGTCACTCTTCCAAGAAAAGTATATAAAATTGGGAGATGGTTTTATAGAAAGTGATTGGAAAGCATCAGAGAACAAGGAGAATATCCAGGACTTGATCACCAGGATCCCAGAGAGACAAGGGAGGCACGTGATGGAGCCTCACATTTGCTGCTGATTCTGATAGAATTTTCCTGTTCTCAGAGTAGTCCATAGAAGCCAGATAGCAAGCAATAGAGGGTTTGTGGCACTTATTAGTGTGCAAAGACACAACTAGGAATTCCACTGTGCCTTGATGACCATAGGTGCAAGCTTATTCAAAATCTCAGAGGAAAAGAACAGACATGAACCCAACTCTTACATTCTAGCAAGACTTTGGTAGTCACAAAGCTCTGGAGAAAAAAAATGGATCTCAGACCTAAGCAGAGAGATCGTGGTAATAGCTAACACTTTTGGTTGAACCTAATGAAAGAGGTGTGAACTAACAATAAGAAGAAGAAACAGGAATTGACCAGCAGTTGCTAGTCCAGGTGATCTTCACACACACAGGAAAATTAAATCCACACTAGAAGAATATAACATCATCCAGGGCCCTATAATTTTTCATCCGTGGTCTTTCATCCATAAAATATAGCAAAGCTTTCCAGTAAGCAGGACCAGATAACCAATAAATAAAAATAAAATTCTGAATTAGAGCCAGACCTAGAGATGCCCTAGATGTTGGAATTACCATTTATAGACTATAAAATATCTGATTCAGTTATTCAAGAAATACATAAAAGTATGAAGAATTTCTCCAGGAGACTAAAATCTGTAAAAAAAAAATAATAATAATAATAATCAATGGATATACTAAAAGTGAAGGCAAAATTTTAGAAGCTGTATAGAGATTTGACAACTTAGATGCAACAAAAAAGAGGATTTATAAACTGGAAGGTAGACCATTAGTATTTACTCAGATTGAGTCACAGATGGAAAAAGAGATGGAAAATTCAAAAACAGGAAATAAAACAAGCGAGAACACAGGGGAAAGGTCAGGATTACAGTGGTGATAATATATTGGCCAAGAATTTTCCAAAGCTAATGAAAGACATCAAGCTACAGATCCAAGAAGATTTATAAAACCCGTGCTGGAGTCTAGAAATAAATACCTAGGCACATCATTGAAATTTTGCTTCAAAAAAAAAAAAAACACAAGAAAATATAAAATGTTAAATAGAAGCCACAGGGGGAAAATGATACATAGTCATCTGAGTAAAACTAAGAATTTACAACAGACTTTTTAATAGAATGTTATAACTTGGGTCTTGATGTCTCACTAAACCTTTTTCTGGAATTGATTTATACTGCAATGCTAGGCTCAAGGCATGAACTGAGGGTGTGAATGCTCTCTGCCATAAGTAATCTGCATAAGGTAAAGGGGCAGAAAAATGTTATTGAAGCCCCTTCCCTTTCCCTGTTGCTTTTGCTGTCTTACACTTCCATAAATGGTTGCCCATCTCCCACTCCGGCTTGGAGCCAGCTGATTATGGGCTAAAACTTTTCCCCTTTTAACTTATTGTGTCAGATATTCTGTCTCAGCAGAGAAAGAAAAATAATTAACACAGAGAAAAACAGAGCCTAAACACAGTGGATTTATATTTTTAAAGGGTGAAAAATATATTAACGTGAAATGAGAAGCACAGTAAAAATGACCTTTGAAAAAGAAAATGTGAAACACAGATGTTTTTATGGAAACTAACACTAGATGTAGTACTTAAAGAGATTGCCAATAGAAGGAATGACTCTGTGGCTAGATACTCAACAGTATACGAAGGAAAAGTAAGTTTTAACAAAAGTAAATATACAGTGAAGTATAGGTGAATATGACTGAGATAGCAGTAATTACATGTCACAGAGTTTAAAAACATGTAGAATAAGGGCCCAGGATTTAGCTCAGTGGTTCTGGCACCTGTCTTGCAAGCTCAAGGTCCCAGGTTTGATCCTGGTAACCACATACAACAGTGTCAAACGTGATGACTCACACCCACCAGCCATCAGTATCACATATCACAGTGGTGAGCATGGTGGCTCATGCCTGTAATCCCAGCCCTGGGGGTGGGGAAGGGAGAGGCAGGAGGATTGCTGTGAGTTCAAGCCTTGCCTGGGCTACATAGTGAGCTCAGGACCTGCCTGAACTACAAACAAGGCCCTGTCTCAAAAAAAAAAAAAAAAGTTTTCCTAAAAATAAAGGGAAATAAAAAATTTCATTTGTACATGAAACTTGCTTAATGAAAACTGTAAAATATTGCTAGAAGAAATTAGAGAAAACAAACAAATGTGAAGGCATTCAGGGTCGTGGATTGGAAAACTTAATATTGGTAAGATAATCAATATTACCCAAAGCTTTCTAAAAGTTTAATGCAATCAGAATTTCAATGGCACCTCTTTGCAGAAGAAAAAATCATATTACAATTCCTACAAAATCTCAAAAGACTCCAAATAGCAAAAAGAGTCTTGAAAGAGAAGAAAGGAATTGAAGATCTCACTCATACTTCTTGATTTCACAATTTGGTACAAATATACAGTGATCTAAACAGTGTAATACTAGCATGAAGATGGACATAGAGACCAAAGGGCTAGAAATAATCCTCCTATATATGGGCAAGTGATCTTTAGAAAGATCTTTAGATTCCAAGATCACTCAAAGAGGAAAGGATGATCTTTGGACAACTCAGTGATGTTCAGAAAACTGTATGGTAAATTGAAGCTAGATCCTTACCTTACATGATACGCAACAATTAATTCAAAATGGCTCCAAGGTACATCCATCAGATAACACTATACAGTTCTTGAGGAAAGCTTCATGATTTCATATTTGGCAATCGTTTTATTGGATATAACTCCAAAAGTATGAGCAACAAATGTGAAGGTAAGTTGGATTATGTCAGAACTTAAAACTGTTGTGAGCCAAAGAGCACAATCAGAGTGAAAGGCAGCATATCTGGAGAAAATAAGGAGAAATCATCTATTCAACAAAGAGTCAATATTCAGAATATTTAAGGAACTCCCACAACTCCAGAACTGTAAAACAGTTTTTAAATGGGCAAAGGATTTGTTCCTATAGTGCTGGGAATTGACTCTATACCTTGCACTTTATAGCCAACCACTCTATCACTGAGCTGTATCCCCAGCCCAACGGATTCACATAGTTATTTTTTCAACGGTATGAAATGTCAACCTAGCATACAAAATGTATCAAACATCACTAATGATTAGGTAAATCCAAATCAAAAATATAGTGAGATGGGGCCAGGGATTTAGCTCAGTAGTTCCAGTGCCTGTCTTCCAAGCACAAGGACCTGGGTTCAATCCTCAGTAACCACATACAGTACTGGGCATGGAGACTCATACCCCCCAGCAACCAGTACCACATACCACAGTGGCAGGCGTGGTAGCTCACACCTGTAACCCCAGCACTTGGGAGACAGAGGCAGGAGGACTGCTGTGATGTAAGTTTGAGGCTGAGCTCAGGACCATCCTGAACTGCAAAGCAAGACCCTGTCTCAAAAAACCTAAAAAAAAAAAAATACATACATACATATATATATATATATATATATATATATATAGTGAGATACCACCTCATACCCACTCCAGCAGCCACAATTTTAAAAGAACAAATATTGGCAAGGACATGGAGAAGTCAGAACCTTTGTGCATTATTAGTGGAATGTAAAATGGAGCAGCTAGTATAGAAAACAGCGTGACTGTTCCTAAAACTTAAAAATAGATTTAACACATGACTCAGCAATTCCGGTCTTGAATATACATCCAATGAATTAAAGACAGGATCCCAAAAAGATATTGGTATCCTTGTGTTCCCATCATTGTTATTCACAGTAGCCAAGGTAGATACAACCTAAGTGTCCTTCAGTAGATGCATGGATAAACAAATGTGGTATATGCATACTGTGAGATACTATTCAGTCTTAGAAAGAAAATTCTGACTTAGGTTACAACATGACTGAGCTGCATCACAAGACCAATACTATATAATTCCACGTATATGAGGAACCTGTGGTATTCAGTTCATAGAGTCAGAAAGGAGAATGAAATGCCTTGGGTTGGGGGCAGGGCGATGGGGTCTGAATGAGTACAGAGTTTCAGTTTTGTGATATAAAAATGTTCTAGAGTTTGATTGCATAATAATATGAAAGTACTTAACACTATTAAACTGTACACTCAGAAATGATTCAGATAGTTTATGTTGTATTTTACATGAAAAGCTTAAAAGAATTTTTAAGAAAGAAGAGTGCATGTGAGAACTTGGCAGCATGTGAGAACTACCTGGAAAAAAAAATTAAATATATCGCAGTCTCATTGTAATGCAGATTTGCCAGAACATAATAAAAGTCCGACTAATATTTCATTTTTGCACAAAATTTTAAATAATGTGACTCCTCCAAGATTTTAGAAGTTAAAAATCACAGTATCAACACTGGGAGGCCAACTCAGCTATGAATACCAGGTAGCAGTGTCACCACCAGCTGGCAAATTGAAGCATAGCACTGCTGTGAGAAAACTAATCCAGGCTTGTACACTTGAAATTGAATGTGTTGAATGTCAAAATGTATCCCTCGCGTGAACTTTGCAGTGAGGGACTTAAGAATGGTGCAGGTCCTTAATCTGCTTATTATGATATAATTTGATCTATCTCAGGTACAGCATTCTTAGCTATAAATAGTAGACTCAGAATCTAGTTGAGTGTCAGAGGGGACAGGTACAAACTGCAGTAATGTCCAAGCAGTTAGAATTCTTAGAAGTAATTTGCAAGCTTTGATAATTAATTAGATTTGAAGGAGAAAAAAGACAAGCAAGGTCTGGATAGAAGCATGAATCATACTACCACACAGGGTTGAGGGTTGAGGAAAATACATAGTTCATTTGGAAAGACCGGATTCAAGGTGTCCAGATGTGTCCAAGATAAAATGGCGTTGTGTGCAAGACTTGCCTGAAGAGTAACCAGTTGGGTTTTGAAACCATCAGATTCGGTGAGATTTCTCATGGTGCAAGAAGAACTAGAAAGAACCCTAGGAAAATACTAAGGAAATCTTTCAGAGAAAACCTGGTAAGGGGTATGAGGAGGAAACCTAGGGGAGTGTGCTGAGTTTGAAGCCAGGAAGGCACTTTACGGAAGAACATCCAAAACAACAGAGGCTCTCCAGAGTCAGATGATCATAGAAAGTCTCTTTTGGGATTAGCCACAATGACGAAGGTCATGAGTGGTCGGCCTGGAGATCTGGGCGAGTGGACAGAGCAGACACTGTGTTAGAGTTGCTGGCGAAGGAGAGGAAGTATTGTGGAGGATGGATGCAGATGGCTATCCCAAAAATTTTTTCTACAAAAGAAAAGAAAGAAGGAAAGGGGGCTAGAGGAGATGCTCACCATTGTGTGGAGTGATTAAGGGTGAGAAAAGTCATAGACACAGGGTCCAGAAAAACAGGTTCTGGGGTACCCAGAGGAACAGCACAGGCTCTGGGTCCAGCCCACCTAAACACTTGTTCAAATTTGAACAGGTCACATGTTCAAATGTTCACACAAACAAATGTTTGTGTGTGAGATGCAGCATCTTTAGCCACAAATGGCAGGCTTTTCTCCCTCTGCGGTTTGCAGCTGCACTCCTCACAGCTCAAATCCACTCATATTTTGAACTTTCTGTCTTATATGTTTTTAACTAATTTTTATTTTTGGCAATTGAATGCATGCATATGGTTTGGAAAAGCAAAATAAGTAGTAAAATGATTATCATAAAAAATCATGTCAATCTGTGCCTTCTCCAAGCCACCCTTAATCTTGTGAATTCTTTCCCCTGATGTTTACAGTAATTTAGCTAAATTAAATTCTTATCTCAGCCCTTCTTAAATGAGATAAGCATTGACTTTTGCAAAACTCCGCATATTCTTTCCCTGGTCCCATTCTCTCCTACAGAATGCTGTCCTAATTTCTACCCAAGAACCTTTTTGCTACTATGAGTATGCAAGTGTTATTTTCTGACTCTGCGTCCCTTTGTGAACAACTCTTCAATTTCTCCTGCCATTATTTGCCTCTTCTGTCTCATTTATCTTTTTTCTTTTTCTTTGAGACAGGGTCTCACCTCTGCAGTTTGGCTGGCCCTGAGCTTAGTCTTAAACTCACAGTAATCCTCCTGCCTCTGCCTCCCAAGTGCTGGGATTATAGGCATGAGCCACCACACCTGGCACTGTGGTATGTAGGGATCAAACCCAGGCCATTGCACTTGCAAGGCAGGCACTACTGAGCTAAATTCCTAGCCCTGTCTCATTTATCTTGATTTCTACTTTTAATAATTGCTGGGATGTTTTTTTGTAAATATTCCAACATCTCAAAAACTTATCAGTATTTCCCTCAATCTTGATTAAATAACAGGACTTCCTGGAAACTCCTTTCCCATCCTTCCATAGTCACTAGTTGGCCAGTTTCCTACTGGAACTTACTGTGTCTCTTGCTCTTGTGAGAGCCTTGCTTCCAGCTGCCATGTCTACTGCCTCCTTGGCTTACACCTTGTATTGGTGTAGTTGCAAGGATTTTGAAGTGCTGAGGTCTCCTTTTGAAAATGCTCTCTAGGATCTGTGTATCCTGAACAATGAACTGATGAAGGCAAGCACAAACAGTAGGAGTTTTATTAAAGGTAGAAAAAGCAACAGGCTCTGCAGAGCAAGTCTGGAGCAAAGATAAGTAGGAAAAGAAGCACAGCCTACAAACAGTGGTAGAGCAGGCCACCATGCAAGAGAACACAGTGACAAAAACTCAGTGGCGACTGTCTTTTTTGTGTCACCACTCTTCAGGCTGACATCAAGTCTTGGCCATCCAGTCAAAAACTTGCTCAGGTTCTCATGAGAAGCTGATGTGTAAGGATTTGGGAACTGTCCTGAGCATGCATCTTGGGATTTTGGTAATTAACAGGTCACACCTACTTCCACAGCCAGCTTTGCCCCACCCTAATCTGCTGTCTCCAGGCCACCTGATCTCCACTGGCTCAGGACACTATTGTTCAGTTGTGCATCACTGAAAATAGCTGTATCCTGCCTTCACATCAGATTTATAGTTACCTGGTTATAGAATTCTGGCAAGAAAAACTTTTTTTCCCAAAATATGAAGGCAATAGGCTATGATTGTCTGGCTTCCATCTTTGTTCTTAAGATATCTGATGCCATATATATTCCTGTCTTTTGACTTGTTTTCTCTTGGGATTTATCAACTTATTTATGCATATATACATATTCATTCATTTATTTATTTATTAGAAATAGAATCTTGTTATGTAGCTTAGGCTGGCCGCAAAATTCCAGCAGTCCTTCTGCCTTAGCCTCCCAAGTTCTGGGATCACATATGTATATCTTCATAACAACTTTCTCTTGAGAGCTTTTAGATTTTTATCTTCTTACTTCACAAGTTTGCTCCCTGTGGTTTTTTCTTTATTATTTTACTTAGTACTTAATGTACCTTTGACTTAAGTAGATCCACGTTGTTCAATTCTAAAAATTTTCTTGTGTTATTTCTTCTGTTATTTTCCCCACTTTTATTTTTCTGTTTCCTCATTCTGGAGCTTCTTTTAATTCAGTATTGGACTTTCTGGTTTAATCTTCTAATTTTCCCTTTCTTTCTTCCCTCCCTTTCTCACTTCCTCTCTCTATTCCTCCCTCTCTGTCTCATTTTGTGGAAGACTATTTAGACTTTATATTCTAATACTTTTATTAATTTTTAATTTATTTATCATATATTTGATTTCCAATATTGATTTATTTTTAAGAAATTATTTGTTCTTATTTCAGTTCCTCTTTTTAACTCTCCCTCCACATTGTATCAATCCTATGTATCCTTCAAGGTTCAACTGTAAGTTTTATGAGGTCTTATCCAATCCTTCTAACTCAACATATTGGAGAGGAATTCCATGATATTATATTCTGTGCTGTCTAATTCTATATTTATATGACCTGATTGTAGGATTCTGGGGACTCTTCGAGAGATATTTTCTAGGTTCTTCTTGTCCTGAACAAAGAATCGTGCAGTACAAGCACAAAATGTAGCATTTTACATTTATTAAAGATAGGAAAAGAAATATGCTCTGCAAGTTGAGTATGGGCCAATTAAAAGTAGGAAAAGAAGCACACTCTTCAGAATGAGAGCAGATCACTGTGAAAGAGAGCACAGTGGCCATAAGCTGAATGATGGCCAGCTTTGGTATCTCCCATTCCTCATAATGATATCAGGTCTCTGCCATCCTATCAAAAATTTGCTTGTATTCTTTTGAGAAGAATTAAATAAAACATTTTTAAATTGGTCCCAAGTACAGGGCTTTGAGAACTGTTTGCATTTCCTAGATCTCTTACTGGCAATTCATGACTACTTGCTCAGCTAATTTGCCATGCCCTAATCTCCTGCCTCATTTAGATTTATGTTGCTTCCTCATCCTTATCTCTCCCATTGTACCTATATGCCTATACTTCATAAGAGAGAAACTGCTCTTGGAAGCTAAATATAAAAACTAACTTTTTAAATTTAGTATAAGAGGTTGAATATAAATCTGAAATAATCTAAAAGTGAGGGGCAAAAGGAAAGAAAAAGTAAAATTAGAAGATTAAATCAGAAGATCCAACATCAAACTAAAAGAAACCACAAAAAAATAAAAATAAAAACAGAAAAAAAGTAACGGAAATTGCAAAGTAAATGATTTAAGAAGATTTCTTAACCCTAAAAAATTTTACTTTTTGTGCATCAGTCACAGTGTCTTATCTAGAACTGCAAATATAACAAATGGTAAACAAGTGTTTGTTGATTTGGATTAAATGATAAATTATGGTTGATCATATCAAAACAGACTCTCCAGTCAGGATTCTTTAAAGAGTACCAAGAACATAAGTATTGGCCAAGTAACAGAAATACAGAAGTTTAAGATTTTTGTGGTCTTTCCTGCATTTTAGCATGTTTCTCTGCATGTATAATTCAGTAACAGTATTTCAGTCCCTTATTTTGTTTTTCTTGAAGCTATCACTTTAGATTTTATAGATTAACTTTTCCTTACATTGAGTTACAAATATTTAATTTAACTATGCGATTAAGCACCCAAGAACATTTGCTTGAGCAGACTTTTTTAAACAAATACACCTATATTTTGGTTAGCCTATGAATTCACTGGTAGAAACCGAAGGGTTAAGGTATATAAAATAGCATTCTATGACTCAGGATATCAGAGCAGAAGAAATGAAGGACATTTCGCTGTCTGGTCAGAAGTCCCTCAACACAACATCTATTGTATTCTAATCTTTGTGCCTCAAGAAGAGAACTCTTGCAAAAGATCACCTGAGCTCGTTATCTCCCGTTACAGCCAGGACATACATAAGTAAGCCAACTCACATGGATTTGTGCCCAGCTTATGGTCTTAAATCCAAACAAGGTTCACTGGGACCAATAGCAAGGGAACAACAATCCTGGTCCCATAAGAACTAGGATTCACCAAGCTAAGGCACAATTCCCTGTCCATGAGACCTCAAAAAGCCAGCAGAATTCTACAGGCCCAGATGGCATGGCTTTTTCCGTTTTAAAGATGGGATCTCAATTTTCTTTCCATTTCCAGAAACATGGCAGGCAATACTCAGCCATGTCTATTCCCTTTCCCTTTTCTCCACCATTTCTACAACTACCGGGCTTTGGAAGAATCAAATGCAGATTCTCAGAGAGGAAGTAGATAGCTGGCTAGCTGGCTCTGGCTATCCCCTACCCCAGTATGAATCACTTTGTGTAACAGCAAGTTAAATGGAACTTAGAAATCCTAACTGTTGGGCCGGGGAGTTAGCTCAGTGGTTCCGGCGCCTGTCTCGCAAGCGCAAGGACCCGGGTTCGATTCCCCGGTAACCACATAACAATACTGGGTGTGGAGACCCACACCCAGTAGCAACCAGTACCACATACCACAGTGCCGGGCGTGGTGGCTCACGCCTGTCATCCCAGCACTCGGGAGGCAGAGGCAGGAGGATTGT
>PVIR01025803.1:0-24471 GCA_004026965.1 Petromus typicus | reverse complement strand
ACATCACAATCCTCCTGCCTCTGCCTCCCGAGTGCTGGGATGACAGGCGTGAGCCACCACGCCCGGCACTGTGCTATGTGGTACTGGTTGCTGCTGGGTGTGGGTCTCCACACCCAGTATTGTTATGTGGTTACCGGGGAATCGAACCCGGGCCCTTGCGCTTGCAAGACAGGCGCCGGAACCACTGAGCTAACTCCCCAGCCCTGTTGCCAAATGATTTTGAAAGCTAGAATCTGTCCAATTCTTTGTCCTTTCTGTGTCTGCTTTTGTCTTTGTTTAGTTTAACCTTGGTCCTCTTTGAGAGGAGGACCCTCATAGCATGTATATTCCTTCCACCCCCGTTAGTGCTTGGCAAACGCTACCACAGCCATTTCTCTTCTAAACAGAGCCTCTTGGCATAACCTGGGCAGGATTTGTGTGAATGGGAACTCGTTTGTTTTAATTACATAGCCAGTGAGGCGGAAGACCCGATGTGTTCTCTATGTATTGCTGTGCACTTATAAATGACCATATTCGTCCCATATAGATATTTTCTGATTTCAATTACAAGGTGATAATGTATTTTCAAATTTCATGAGTTTCTTCAGCGTTATAGATTACATCAAATCTATGTTGGCAAACATATTTAATTTTCACCTCTTCACTGATATTATAGATAACTCTAGTAAATCCAGTGCCGCTTTAGCCTGACACTCTTCCATTGTCTTTCTTTCTCATAACCCCTGTGCCGAAGCCCATCATCACTTGCTGGACTCCTTATGTTTAAGACAACTCATTTTATCTATTGTCTTATTCACACTTACCCTCAAAGTAGGGGCATCCAGGGCAATCACACTGATATTGTCATCTGGGCAAGAATTCTTGGGGAGTGGGGACACACACTGTTCAGGACCAAGGATAGTGCTCGGCACAGAGCAAGCCCTGGTAGAGGTTTGTTCCTGAGTCGCTGCATCCACAGCGTCAGCAAAGGGCACGTGGGTTTGGAGGAGCCTGCAGGCGAGATGCGTGCCCAGACGTCCCCGCTTGGCTCTGTTTTTCTGTCACCACTGGCCCTGAAGTCAGAACCTCCAGTCCCTTCCTTTCCCCCTGGCCTGCCTCGGGCTCTCTGATCTGACTTTTCTGGTTGTTCATCTGTAAAGCCCGAAACTTTTATAGGTGTTCTGACAAAGTCAGATAGTTTGACAATAAACCACTGATTTAGCAACTACAGACAGTGTGTTTTCTGAGTAGTAAAGGCCATATTTAAACATTTTATCTGCAAGAAACAGGAGCAGCATTAACATTAATCCAATGTTTAATATTTACTGAGTGCATCTGTCACAGCCCTGTGTTAAGTGTGTTACATTCATTGTCTTGTTTGTACTCCAGAATATCTCTATCAGATAGAGGAACTGTGGTTCACAGAGGCCATGACACATGTTCAAGGGAACCTAACCAGAAAGTGCAGAACGTGGGACGGAAACTTTAGTCACCTCCTGTGTCACCAGCCCACGCACCTGCTGTGTCTGCCTTCCTGGGCCAGTGTGGTGGCCTTGTGTGCAGCTCATGGTCATTTACAGTGAATCACCTTCGCTCTCGGGTCAGCTTCTCAAGTGACCTCCGCAGAGCTTCTGACCACAGCTATTCAGGTTATTGGGGTAATTCATGAAGTTCTTGACTTTTGGGAATAGATATCTGTTTGCCATTTGGTAGACTGACACTTCTGTATAGAAAAAATTGGTGTTAAAATGAAGGGCAGAAATAATCCAATTGTTTTGATCTGGGTCATGCTTAATCCTGAGACTACATCATCGACACCCAAATGCTGATTGTGGAAAGTGAACTACTGAATCTCACAGTGCTTCCTAAAGTCCTCATCAGTTTTCTTACTTTTTAACCCCAGATTTGAGAAGGGAGATTTTCTTCATTTTGTATCAATGGGCAAGAACAATTTGTGCAGTATTTTCCTGTTTATGTAGCTTTATTTATAGAGCTGGATACTAGAGTCAAGGATTATAGGGAGAATAAAATAGCGACTCCCCTAGGAAACTCTCCCTGCAACCCTTCAACTAAGCAGCCAGAACACAGAAATTGAAACATCCGAATCCAATAGGGGTCTATGTGTTGAGACTTTGGAGATACTAAGGGATTTCTGAGGCAGAGTAGTGACTTTGTAAATCTGATGTTTCTATTAGTTGTAATTTTCTTTAAATAGTCTCCTACTTAATTCTATCCCTTCTGCATGAGCAGTAATTCCATGACAGCTTCTTCAATCCACACAGGTATATTTAGGCGTGCTGTGAGATAAAGCCGCAGGAGCTCTTGGCGTGGGCTTCTATCCAGGGCCCAGAACTACTTTTGGAAGCTATTTTTCCTTTAATAAGTTCCACACTGGGACCATCACACAGTGGTTTGTAAAGAAATTCTTTCTTCTTATGGATGACTCGAAGTCAAGGACAATGACAGACGAGAGAAGAGAACGAATCCAGCGGCTGTGTGAGCCACTGGAGTACCAGACCACACCGCGAGCTCCTGTGTCACCACAGAGTCCCTTCCTCTTTCGTGCTTTCCCTGCCATCTGTTGGCATTTTGGCCAAACACATACTTTGTGATGGTAGCAGAAAGCCCATCTCCTGCTAAAGTGTTTACTTTCACTCTAGGTGTTGGGTTCCTACAGTGATTTAGCTGAAGCTTGGAAAGGAAAATGCAGTTGTTTAAAAATGTCTCCAGATCACTGTTGGGTGCAGAGCAGGGCTTTGGGGGGGACCACGGAAGTATGTCTCTCCTGTCTCCTGTCTGTCCTTCATGCAGCTCAGCTATGAGCACCCATCTGTTATCTGCCTTCCTTGTGTCGGGAACTCCTCAAGGCACCAAGGGTGAGGTAAAGAAGATGTAGGATACTCCTTGCAGAAACTTGAAGTTGCTTTTGATGCTAATTAGTCACCTCTTTGGACTTCTGGTGTTTCATCTACAAGTGAGAAGGTTTATTTGGCGAGTGACCTGACTCTGACTCCAGGATGTGGTCAGGTCTACCTAGGATCTAAAGTTTGAGTTTGCTTTCAAATGGACTTCTTTCTTTGTTCTTTTTTAAAAATCTTTATTAGTACATTACATATATGCATCATGATTGCACTTCAAATGGACTTCTTTCCACAACAGATTCCCACTCCCAGCCTGCACCCTTCCAAAGACAGTTACAGCTTCTGTTATAATGTACGTGGCTTTTATTCTTGAGATACCTTTCAAATAGCAATTGAAATTCCATATTTTTCACTTTTATATTTACTCACTGGTTGCCAATATTTGCTTAAGGTCTGGGAGCAGCAGTTTCCTCCATGTCCTTGCAGAAAAAGAAGCTGCTAGTGCAATGACTTCTGGAGCACTTATAAGAGCTCAGGGCCTGGAAGTTCTAACATCCTTCCATCTATCTAGAAGTAAAGCAGTTTTCCTGGTCATCGAAAGCAAAGAAGCCAGGATTGGCACCCAGACCTTCTCAGTGCGCAGCCTGCGCTTTTAACCAGAGTTCTACAACCAGGTGACAAAAGCTACCTATGGGAGGTAACATTCGGGGAGCGGGTGACCAGCTCCCCGGTTTGCCCAAGATAGTGCATCAGAAAAATGAGTCTTGCATTCTGGGAAACCTCTAGTCCTAGGAAGTGGAAGAAAGAGGCATTAGGTATTTAGTGTGGAAATAATGGAACATATTGAAGACTGTACATGCTCAGAGGCTTAGAAAATCTTAAGAGATTATTTAGATAAATGTGTAACATCAGATATTTAAAAAAATGATTTTTTTTAGTGGTGAAATTAGTAAAGTGGTAAAATAAGCAAAAATGCTTTTTTAAAGGCCTTTCATTTCAGTCTATCAAGCAGATTTAAAGAATTTTTAAAGTAAAATTTCAAAGAAAAATTAATATCAGAACACCAGTGAGACATTACTGAAATATCAACAGCATTTTCAAATATATTCAAAGGAAATTCAATAAGAAATAGTAATTTGAGAAAGAGAAAGAAAATACATTTCAAAGTGAGATTTATTAATTGTGGTCCTGTTTGCATTTCTCAAGCATTTAAATGAGTAATTATCATTACACAGCTATATGTGTGAAAATTGCTTTGAAGTTAATAATTTAAATAGTGGCTAGTATTTTCAAGTTTTAGCTTTAGGGTTAGCGAATTGTCTTCTAATAAGTGCTCTTTCGAGTGCATGATTGACCTCTTGGTAACTCAGTTTGTTCTCATCCTTCTGATCCAGGAGCAACACTTTTCACAGCTGAGCCCTGTGCTCCCCAAAGCTTCTGATCCATGAGCAACACTTTTCACAGCTGAGCCCTGAGCCCCCTGTGCTCCCTGCTTCTCACATGTTCCAGGGAACCTTGCCTTCCCGATGTCCCCACACCCGGAAGCTAAACCTCACCTTAGAGCAAAACACCACATTGCACTCTCTAATGCTTATAATTATGACTTGACAATTACTATAATAATAGCAATAATTAAATCTAGATCTTCTCATTTGATTTTGTTTCTTATTTTCCATCAGTAGAATTCTAAACACTCAAGTCTTCCAATGCCCAATCTCCTGGATCTCAACTGTACTTTATATCCTGATTTTTGTGGTCATCTCTCCCAGTAGTGTTGCTCTGAAGAATCCTTCTATACTATATACATTCATATTTTTCTCCAAACAGAACTTCTTTCCCACTAGACACTATTTAAATTATTAACTTCAAAGCAATTTTCACACATATAGCTGTGTAATGATAATTACTCATTTAAATGCTTGAGAAATGCAAACAGGACCACAATTAATAAATCTCACTTTGAAATGTATTTTCTTTCTCTTTCTCAAAACTTCTGTTTCTCAAACAGAAGTTCTTTCTCCAAACAGAACTTCTTTCCCAACCTCATTCTTGTGCATTGAACTCCTTAGTCAGTATCTTGATGTGCGTGTTGAATAAGCGTCTGGAGATGCAGCTTAGAACAAATCCCTGGGTCCCACTCCTACTACCACCAGTAGAAAACTTCTTCCCCCCAATATTTCCGACAAAGCTCAGATCTCTACCCCAATCTGACTTAACCCAGCAGGGTGTCCTCCGCCCTCTCGATGACTGGCAAGGCCTTCCTTCTGCTTGCTTAGGCCAGAAGCCAGAGAAGTTTTGAACCACCCCTGCCAGCGAATTCTGCCTGTCTGCTGTGGCCCCCAATCACCTGGGCCAGAAGCTTCCACTGAACACCAGTGCTGCCCCCGGCACTGCTGCAAATCCTCTGCTGTAGCTTCCACTTGTCTCTGTTGACTGCAGTCAAAGTGAAGCCCTGTCACTATGTTCAAAATCCTTTCCTTCGTATTCAGAGAAAAGTGAGATGCCTCACAGTAGCCTAAACCAGGCAGAATGTGTGTCTCCCTTCCTCTCTCCCCCTCTTCCCATCCTGCTGGGCTGACTCAGGGCTGGGACCCTTGCTTCACTCTGTCCACGGAACAGTCTTCCCTTAGGTAGCTCCTCAATCCCACCTGCTTTATTTACTCGTCACACTAGACTCACATCCTCCTTGAGTTCTTTCCTGACAACTTTACTCAAAGTTGTACCCACATATTTCCTTACCATCAACACTGCCTAACTTTTCTACTTTACCTTTCTCGTAGCATTATATCCATAGTTAGTCCAAACTTAGCCATCGTTAGTACACTATGTTACAGTTTTAACAGAAACGGTAATGTTCTGCCAAAACAGTGTGCTAGACAGAACAGAGGGATCAAAGTGACAAGAAACTTAACTCCAGTCCTGTTCTGTTGTTAATAGTCACTCCAGTCCATTATGATGCCATGTTTGGATCAGTCAGCTTTCTGGTGCTGAGACAAAAAAACCAAACCAAACCAAATCAAAACAAAACACTACCAACAAAAAACCTTGACATGCACAACTTGGAAGGGAGACGGTTGATTTCAAACCTGGTTTCAGAGGTAATCCTCTTTGAGCAACTGACTCCAAGGCACAAACATGCCAGTGAGAGGCAGGATGGAGGAAAGCTGTTCACCTCACGGCAACCAGGAAGCAGAGGGCAGAAGGGGTCAGGGAGAGGAGGGGCCATGAATGTGGAAGCCCTTCCGGAGCTTGCCCCGGGCCTCATTTCTGCCAGCTGAGCCCCTGCCTCCTGGTATCCACTCAGCTGGACACTTCTGTGGAGCAGTGGGGATGAGTTGGTGTCCTTGTCATCCGAGCTCCCCTTGCAGATTTCTGACTCAAGCCACGCTTATCCCCCTTTGAAATCACTCACTGAGCTGGTCTAGACCGCAGGCAGCAATGCTAGCTTAGCAAGTGCCTCCCTTTCACCCATTGCCAAACACTTGGGGAAGTGTCACTTGGGTACAGAACATTCAGTCTACCGCTGCAGTGCTGAGACCCAGGTAGCCCCCTAAGACAAGGACACTGACTATCTAATCACCAGTTCTGAAGACCTTCCCCTTCTGTGAGGTTGTTCTTTTAATGGAAATTAATGTTTTATTTTAATGTGCATCTCAGATTCCTTAGCGATCTCCTTGGGGCAAACACATATTGGTGTCCAGTTAGTCAGCTAGTGTTTGCTCACCTTATTACATGACCACATGAGACCAGGCCTTTGGGGTAACATCCATTGGTTGGTAAAAATGCTAAATGTGGGGCAAACAGCACTGACTTAATTTGTGGTAACTTCTTTGATCAGAATGACAGTCTTCATTCGTGGTGCTGTCAGTTCACCTTGAAGCCAGACTAATAAGAGCAGTTCACAGATACCACTCAAGTGGCAAGACGGTCTGGGGGCTACTTGTGGGGCTCCAAAGAGGGCGGCTGAGAAAGAGTCTCGGCTCCTCAGTGTCTCACTGTGTCCTTTTGGGACTCTTCCTGTCATTCTCTTCCCTATTAGAGCATTTTATTCCCATGACTCAGGATATTCAGCTTATTTTACTGTTCAGGACTATTTTATCTCCTTCAGCTATGGAGACAGTGTTCATTAAGGGCGATCTCCAGTTGATCATTGTTTCTAAAGTATCTTACTTTGTTCTAAAATCCCAGTGTTTATGGCCGGGTGGTTCTCATAAGATTTTGTCATAATCTCCATCCTGGCTCCACGCAAACAGCTGGACAGGTAATTTGTCCTGACCTGCTCCCCATTCCTCCTTACTGGCTGAAATGAATGATCTGTCTGAGCTCAGGTGACCTAATTGATTTCTAGTTTGTACATCAATGAATATGGTCTAAAGGATAGATTTTGTGCCTTCTATTCTACAGTGCCAGGTAGAGGAAGCTTTCTCCAATAAGGCAGAGTGTAGCACGCTCACCCTTGTGATCATCCTGAAGCCTCAGTCCCACGGTGGGTGTATCCGGTAATTCTAATACTCGCAGTCTGTCACGCTATTACCTCTCTCCTTGTGTTTCTGTATCCTCTCAGCTTGGCTGTAGCCCTGGCTCTGGCTCCTGGTGGGTTCAGTATCACAGTGCTGCCCTGACCAGAGTCCTAACATGGCCCCACTCCAGCCCTGGTCATTTATGCCCGGAACTGTGTCATTCGTGGAAATGGTTGTTGCCTGTGGGATCACCTAAGTGACTCAAAGTCCTACTTTCTCTGATTCCTGCAAAGTAAGATGAATAAAAAGATTTGTCTTTTTGTGTACTGGGGGCCTCATAGATCCCACTGCACATAAATGAAACAATTTTGAGAAACTGATGCCTCAAAACTCCTTGTAGTGGACGTGAAAGGTCAAAGACAAAACCCCCATAGATGGAGGGCAAAAGTGACTGTGGAGCCGCTTCCTCTGTGCTCCAGCGCATCTCCTCCACTGCTTCCTGTGCTGTTTCTCAAGAGGGCCGACCTCCTGGGTGGTGTGTGGCTTCCTACGGTCAGGTGGTCTGGACCCGTGGCTTAGCGTTGGTGCTGGTACAGTTTGCAAACTCACAGTTTACCTGATGCTGAGTGTTCAGCATGAGGACATGATGTGGGTGAAAATTATATTATGTTTAATTTAAAAAATTTAATTGTGCCCATTTATAGGTACAATGTGATAATCAGAAATGTGCAGTGTGATGAGCAAATCAGAGTAATTGACATTTCTGTGTCATTAAGCAGTTAAATAATTTTTTGATTAAGGTGTAATCAGATTCATGGCAAATGCAGATTTATGAGGAAGAGTATATTTCATTACCTGCCCCTGTTTTGAGGGGAAATATCTAAAGTGCTCACAGGAAACCCTCTGAGCAACAGTGGAGGAGAGGAATACAGAGAGCACTGGGAAAGTCCTGCTCGGTGGTGAGGTCTGGGCCCCGCAGGGGAAGCTGCCTGTCAGCAGAGAGCCACAGCCAGGGGCGGGAGCGAGGGCCCAGGCGATCGGCCCACCGGTGCCTCCAGAGCTGCGGGTTCTTTCTCCTGCGATTCCCCAGCACCTAGCACACAGCCTCGGAGTACTGAATAAACAGTAGTGAGCTCTAGAAGAAAACCCACAAATCAATTTCACACACATTAAAGAAAGTGCATGAGAACAGAGTTGTGAAATCTACAAATTAGCAGCTTTGACCAGTATCAGTGGCATAACCGCCTCGTGTTGGGGAATGGTGCACGTTGGTTCCTGAACACACAAGTGTGAGGAATTAAACAGAGACAAAGACAGACAGAGGGAGCAGGAAGGCGGGGTCTGTCTCAGACGGGGAGAGAATCAAGCGACAGAGAGCGGGGCAGGGGGGAAGGCAAGCGGACGAGCGCGGGAGTGGGCATGCTATGTACACGGCCCAGGTACCAGCTCCACACAGAGATGTAAACACTGCGTACTCAAGACTTAGCAGCGAATTTTTTAGTTACATAAAATAATCGGGCTCACAACACTGAAACACTGAGCCACAGGGCTCTGGTCAGTGTGCTCCAGCTTTCTGCAAGGTTCTTTCATACTGAATTAAACCACACATTATCGACACAAAGTGTAATATTTGTTCAGATATAAATACAGTCTTGCATATGACTGTGGACATATGACTAAGGCATTCTTGAGCAAGTCCTTTTAGTTCTGTTTCAAACTTTGGATGGAAACATTAATTGTATGGGACATTAGGAAACTTGACTGGGTAAGATAAACTTTCTCCTGTTATGTATTGAGTTGAACTATATAAAACTGCAGCTCTGCTAGGTCCAAAGTGATTAATTCTTGGCAATTTCATATAGACCTATGAATAAATTTGAGGTTTTGCTAGCTGCTAATTTTTTACAGCTTGACTCAGGGCGATTAACAAAAATCCCACACATTTGAGGTGCACTGAGCAGTCACTGGGTACATGGATACTCTGTGATATGCTTGCCATCGTCTTGCTAATTGGCCCATTCACTGTATCAC
This sequence comes from Petromus typicus, assembly GCA_004026965.1. Classification (NCBI taxonomy): domain Eukaryota; kingdom Metazoa; phylum Chordata; class Mammalia; order Rodentia; family Petromuridae; genus Petromus; species Petromus typicus. The sequence continues at coordinate 15,140 of PVIR01025803.1, read as the reverse complement.
AGAATCACCCTTTTTACGATGGGTGCTGGGAGAGCTCACAAGATTTACTCTCGAGAAACCACTGATTTTTAAAAATCATGTACGTTTTCACTACTTGAAGAGTAACATAGTACCCTCAGAAAAAGCAACCATTTCGCCAGGGTTTTGGTGGAAGACTGTGCAGACCAGGAGCAGGCGGACAGCGGCAGCCCTCTCCGTGGACCCGGCGAGGCGGCCCCTGGGAACTGCACTCCAGCTTCGCAGACGCTTTGCAGTAACTGCTGCAGAGTTTTAAAATACGGCACCCAGCTGAAGTAGCGGCTAGGACGTTTTCTCTACTCCTGATCTCCTGCAGTCACGGTGGAGATCAAGTGTAAGGGCAATGTGTATTTTTCCTGTAAGTATTTTATACACTTATAAAGCACATTTGTAAAAACAGCAGAATGAGTGAGAGGCCCTGGAATGCCCCCTTTAATCATCTTTGTGGCTCCTATCAAGTGATCGTAATGGAAGCATTACGTCTCACGTACTATAGGAGGGAACTTAAAGAAAAGGAATCTCAGGCGTACTCTCCAACTGCGGTTGCTCGTGTGCAGGCAGGACTGGGGTAACTTGGGCCGAAGGAGGAGCCCGAGGGCCCTCCTGATCGCGAGCCCCAGCACTCTCATGGTTTATACCCGGTGAAATAGGTCCTCCGGATGTCCTGGCGTAGACAACTTGTGATCTGCTCTCCTGCAACCTTTTGGTAGCTTTATCACCAAGACCGGCAGAATTTCCCACAGGAGAAGCCTCCAGGCCCCGTCTCTGCCTCAGCTGAATTACACCCGGAGTTCCGCAGTGCGGTTCGGTTGGACGTTTGTCATAAATCAGCGCTTGATGATTAAAGATCACCCTCCCCGGCCGCTCCAGCTTCTTAGTCCTCGTTCAATCACTCCAGTTTCTCAGATCTTGAGGTTTGCTCATCTATACCAAGGATGCGCCAGGTTTCCGTGGTTTTGCGTGGTCCTGGCGTGTAATGTGAGTGAGGGACTGCAGAGCAGCCCCGGTCCCCGCTCCCCTCAGCGGCCCCTCACAGACGCCTGGGGCCCCCCGCGGAGGAGCAGGCTCTCCTCCCTCGGTGCATCTCTGCTGAGGCCTGGTACTCGTGGCCATCTCCCGGTTCCGAAGAGAGCTGCACATTCCTCTTCACCTGGACACTTCTGCCCCGTGTGTCAAGCGCAGGCTCCGACAGGAAGGCGACAGACCTGGGGGCCAGAGGCGCCCTCCCCACGCCCGCCATGGCACCTGCAGGCCGCAAGTTCACACCCGCCTGGTTCCTGTCTGAGCATTTCTGGGTAAAAGGAGCATTTCACTTCAAGGCAGAATCACAGAGCAGAACTTCTGAAACGATTTGAAATGGCATTAAATTCAGCGCACAAGCTAACAGTACCGCACTCCAGGGGTGACGTCACGGGGAGTCGGGATGAGCTCGATCAAGTATGCAGGGGACGTGCTGAGGGAAGAGATGGCAGTTTATGGGACACTGCACGACACCGCCAGACTTCATCATTTAGGACCGACCGCAGTGGAGTGTAGTCCAGTGTACAATGAAGGAAACCATCTTAGCCAGCCAGGCCTACACATGTCCCATGAAGTTAATATTTTGTTGGAAAAGAAATTTATAGCCAGTGATGTCAACTAAGTTTCTGGAGAACGCCCCTTTCAGTCCGTCTACAACGTCTTCATGTTCCTCATGTCCTATGTCAGGGCTCGACTCTGAATCTTTCCCTCTCTTGCGTTCAAAACCATTTCTCTTCACCTGTCAGGATGATTGCAATGCATGAGCTAACCTTTATTTATGTAACAACGTTCCAGAAAATCAGTGTGTCTTTCTGCAAACGTACCAGGAACCGCATGCTCTTGGTTTCTATCAGTTTCGTGATGCTCCTATTTGTAATTTAATGAATGTTGTGATTTGAATAATTTTTGTGCTCAATTCTTGCAATCAAGGTTTTGATAAAGAATTTTCACCCAATTTTTCTACCACCTGTGTATGATTCGTTCTGTTTTTGGTTTTAGAAATGTCCTCACTCTGCTGTTCGAGTTAATCCAGTGTGGGGGTAGTTCTAGGTTTCTCTACCTGAAAACTGTCTTTACTGGGACACAAGTTCTTTCTTCAGAAGATGGCAGGTATGGCTCTTTATCATTCTCGATCTTGTCACAGTGGTCCTCTCAGTGCTTGTGTGATCACAGCTGTCCGGTGCAGGGGACATTTTACTCCCCATCCACTCTGGAATTTTAAAATTTTGTTTCTTCATACTTACTCTCCTTTTAAGGTGCATATTTACGATCTTACTTTTCTTCCAAAACGTAGACATTCTTAGTCCTGAATATTACATTTCTGCATTTCTGGGAAAGTCTCTGTGGTTCCTGCGCGTCCCTCCTAACCTGTTGTTCTCTCCTGTATATCTTTTCAGATGAATGTTGGAACTTGTATTTCACTGAAGAACAGTTGAAAGCACTACTTGCAGACACAATTTGTCTACTCTTCATAATGTTTTGAAAATGATCGGTTGGATATTTAAAAACTGATCATTTTCAGCTACCACAGCTACCTGGCATTTTGGCAAACTGGATGAAGTAGCAAAGTGAACTTGTACCCCTAAAGAAAAGCTTTTGTCAGAAGGTAAAGTGTAGGCTGAGGATTTAGCCCAGTGATTTTGGCATCTTCTTTCAAAGAAAAGGTCCTAAGTTCGATTCCTGGTAACCACACACCACAATACCAGGTATAGTGACTCACACCCACCAGCAATCAGTACACACACCACAGGGCTGGGCGTGGTGGCTCAGGCCTGTAATCCCGGTACTCAGGAGGCAGAGGCAGCAGGATTGCTGTGAGTTCAAGGCTTGCCTGGGCTACATAGTGAGCTCAGGGCCAGCCTGTACTACAAAGTGAGACTGCCTCAAAAAAAAAAATGGCAAAATATATACTCTTCTCTTAGATGAGACAGTCACACTATCCTGTCAGGGTCCCTCTGTCTTCCTGACCCTGAACCTCAGGGTAAGTTGTTCTGTATGACCACACTCACGCCACTTTTTTAAACTAGAGAGGCATTTTCTAATTCCATGTCTTTCAAAGTGGCCACAAGAAAATGAGAAAGTGCAACTTAGCAGACATAAAAAAATTTCTACACAATTGTATTGTTCACCAAATGTCTGTTGAACAGATACAATAGAAAATCTCGAAACAAAGATGAACCCAGGGGTCATCACTTATCTTTTAGAAGATTATGAAAAATTTTAATGAGCTGTAATATTGACTAACGTTTCCATGATTTTAAATTATGAATGAATATAAAATAAATCAAATGGCTATGTTACTAACAATTAAATAAAAAAGTCCATATGTTATTTTATTACAGATGGTAGTTTTAAGAGAAAATTTGATACAATAGAAATTAAATGTCCCAAACAGAAACAAGCACTGAAAATATAAGTCACACTATAAATAAACGTGGCTTACAATTTATGAGTTATGTTAAAAAGAATTATTTGTGCTATTGTTCCTGGTAGTTGCTAATAACACAACTATAAGTAACACTGGTCAGAGTTCACAAGCTCATTGTTTGCAAGCATGTTTTGGGGGCTTCTGCGGTTCAGACCTTGCACGTGCTATATAAGATCTCTACCTCTTAGCACCACTGAGTGCAGTAAAACGTGTGTGTGTCTGGATGATGCTGGAAGGTGGTGACTGGCATGTGCAAAATGATTTCGTGAAGGGTTGAGAAAAATATAATTTAAGTTGATAGAATTAGTCAGTATATTAATAGATAATTAAGTAATAGTCACTGTTAGACTTTTCAGTATATTTAAATGCAAAGTAGTATCATTTTCCAGAGAAAAGGAAGCACGTCTTTATACTCTATTATACCCAGAAACAGAAGTATTAAGAATAGATCATGATGTTCTTACCCTGCAAAGTACTGTAAGTTCCCCCATTTCTGAGTGAGAGTCAGGGCCCCTGTGCCCCAGGGCTCCCGCACTGCCCTGAGCTCGGGGCCCAATGCTGGCCCCTGGGACTTCACTTCTGATGTCCGCCCTCCTCTTCACCCACTCCGACCCCTCATGGGGGGAGCGCTGCTGCCCTCAGAGCTTGGGACGAGCCCCTCCCTCTGCAGAACAGCAGCAGAGCTGGCTGAATCCACCGTTCAGGAGCAGGAGAGAGATCTCCAGGAGAAGGGGACCAAGAGTCGGAGGAGGGGAGGGTGAAGCAGGCCGAGGTGTGCTGTGTATACACACCAGCTCTACACCATGGATGCACCATTACAGATTCACTGCTGACAACAAAAACTTTAAAAAGACTGAAATAAGGTCTTTTTAAGACGTTTCCTTTTCAGCAGTGTCTATCCTGGCTGGTATTTTTAACAAGAACATGTGGTGAAACACCCCTGACACCACTTCCTGTGTTCCTTTGTCTCCATGGCCTCATGTTGTCTGTATTTTATTTTTATTTCATCCTCCCCCACCCTCAGCACACCGCGCCTGGCTATCTGGAAGGTAAGCCTACAAAGGGCAGGGCATACTACTGCTGTGTTTTGTTTTCTCTCAAGTTTGGTTGTGTTTTCATACCCAGAGCCAAGGAAATTGGACATAAAAGGCAATACCTATCTGAAGGGTAACTACAGGAAACAAGGTGAATATTTTTCATACAGTCAATCTTAGCTCTAAGTAAGTGAGTGGGTGCACAGTATGGCAGTCTGGAAATTATTTGGTTTGGCAAAGATGCAGAAGCAAAGAAAAATTTAACTGTTGAGAGAAACTGAAATACAAATTCGTATTGCCCAGAGCTATCCCCTCACTGTGGCTCGTGGGCAAGTGGTGATATATGTAGCTGGGCTTTTTAGGTGACATCATCCATACAGATGAAATATTCTTTCAAATAAGATTTCTCAATATACATATGCACAAATATGTCCTTATATAAACAAACAAGTTGATTTTTTGTCCCCAGCAAATGTATATATTTGAGAAAATCATTTGACTCATTTTGTTTAGGATATTTATTTTCTCAAATGAACATGTTTTCCTGAATTCTATTTTCCATGATTGCACTATTTGTGAGACCTGAACTTCAAAAACGGGGCTCTGACTTTCACCAGTCTGAAATGGAAATCTCATTGTTCAGTGTTTTTCTCTAGTGAAACTGGCAGTGTCGTTAAAAATTCAGACATAAAAACTACTGAACGTCAGTGAAACATAGTCATCTAAAACAAACAGCACCAGAGTCATTAGAACACCTTAGATCCATAACTGGAAGACACTGCAGAGATTCCACAGATGTACTCAAGAAGCAGTGTGAGTGGCATAAAATTCTGTTCTTAGGTAAGGATGTAAATACAGATTTTTCCCCAAAACCAAAACTATTATGATATTTTGGGGCAAAAGCTTAGGTTCCAGGCCTCTTATTCTACATATAAGGAATGACAGTACCAAAATATATTCAAACATCTGTTTTGACTTGCTTTTAATTGCAAATTTCATTAATCATTCATCTCTTATATTCTTCTATTTTGAAACTTATGTAAGGTGACTCAAATGTTTTAAATATTTTATTGAGACAGTACTGAAAGAGGCCTTATGACTTTGTATCCGTAAGACTGTGTGTGACAGGCTTCGGCAAACAGTGTGGGAGGTGTGGCCTGAGAGACACAAGGCCCTTGGAAGCTTTCTAGATCTTCCCCAAATCCCAGGACTTCAGCGTGGAAACTCTTCACTCTCTCTTTGTTCCTCGTTGAGAATCCCCCACCCCACCCCGTTGGCAGCGGTGTGTGTAGTTGTGCTTCTTGTTTTCTGGAGCTCTTTTTCTTGGACTTTGCTTTGCAGTTGTGCGGATCTTCTTCCCTTTCTTTTCCCTATTTCCTTTCAGATTGCTTTAAAGTTATATGATCTTGTTTTGAATGTAGCTGTTTTATTTTCTTTTGGTTTTCAGGCTAATCATTTATTTTTAAAAATTAGTTAATTTCAGCATATCTTACAAGGTACATTAAAGTTAATACTTGTTCATATTAACTAATTTCTATGAAATATCTCTAAATAATACACTACTTAACATAACTTTGTGATTTCTCCATAAATCACATATTAATCTTAAGCATATACCACCATTGTATTAGGGTTCCACTCTATTTCTGAGTTGAATGTTTATTACTACACAAAACACCATTAAAGTTTCAAAACGTACTGAGAATTTGCCAAGAGCATCATTTATTTTGCACAAAGTAATTTCAAAGCCCTTCATGTGGTAGTTCTTTCTTTTGCAATATTAAGTCACTTGATAATTTAAGATATACCTTTGAGATTTTGTATGTCTTTTCATTAACATTTAGAGAAAATTGTATTATAATATATACATTTTACTTTTAAAGTATATCATTTTCTTTCATTCCACAGATAAAATTCAGTTATCCTTAATATTTACATATTTGTTCTTGTTCTTGAGCCAGCTACATTCCTGAGATATATTTATATGTATAAACATCACATATATATAAATTTTTCTTAAAATTTAAAATTTTACTCAGATACATTTGTTTTATTTTCATTTTGTGCATTATGACCTGTTCTGAGATACGAATCTTTCCTTTTATTAAACTAGTGAGTTTAATGACTAATGAGTTTTTTCACTAGGTGTTTATTTACCTTGATTGACTAGGGTTTTATTTCCTATCAAAGCCTCATTTTGAAGTGAAAACATTTTTCTTTCCTCATTTTTATGTTCTTATTATTTCTAATAATTTATAAGATTATATCTCTTCTCAAATCTAGAAGAACTTTTAAAATTGATCAGTGTAGCACACATTAAAAAGTTAATTTTATGGGTCATTTCTGATCTTTAAATTCTCTTCTACAGTATGTTTGATTAGTTTCTTGAATTTCTGTGATGTAAAAATAATTTCCTTAATTCATTCTTTTTTCTCAGCTGTCATTTTAGCTAATTGACTTTATCGGAGATACTTTGCATTATGATATTTTAATATCAGCTTATAAACACATTTATTTCTGATTTTCTTTGATGATCCAAAGCATCTGCTTAAAATATAATTTCCTGTGCTATGTTATTTTCAAAGGACTGATTCATTCCTATAAAATAATGCTTTTTTAAATTTTTTGCACTAGACACTTTGATAATTTCTGGTTTAACTAGTACATGGAAGAGAATAAACCCTCCTAGGTTGAGCATGTGTGGACGGCTGCTCCGAGGAGCATCCGGTGCAGCTGAGTGACGGCAGCGCAGACGTTAGGCTTGGTGGATTACAGCACAGTCTAGGTGTATTGTCCTCCTGAGTTTCTTCCTCTACTTTGCTTCTCTCCCTCTTTTTGCTCTTTCTTTAAAAAATATCTGAAAACACTTAAACAAGGATAACAGAGTATTTTCAGATCTCTCTATGAGTTTGGAGTGGAGTTAAAGAAGGAGGCTCTGGTTTTGTATGGAAAAATAAGGTGTCAAAAACCCAGTAATCAAGGGCTGGGGAGTTAGCTCAGTGGTTCCAGTGCCTGTCTTGCAAGCGCAAGATCCCGGATTTGATTCCCCGGTAACCACATACCATACTGGGTGTGGAGACTCATGCCCAGCAGCAACCAGTACCACATACCACGGTGCCAGGCGTGGTGGCTCACACCTGTCATCCCAGCACTCGGGAGGCAGAGGCAGGAGGATTGCTGTGATGTGAGTTGGAGGCTGAGCTCAGGGCCAGCCTCAACTACAAAGCGAGACCCTGTCTCAAAATAAAACAAAAACAAAAACAAAAACAAAAACCCAGTAAGCAAATAAATGTTTATGTATACATAAGTAAATTATATTCATATGAATATGCCACGTTATATTTCAACAGGCATTTAAAAAAATTTAACAAACTTAGCAAAAAATTATCTTAGGTGAACCTTGTGTTTTTTCTCTTGTAAAAAATATTTGACACATTCTAATTTTACATACTTGAGGTAGAGTGTGATACGTTAACATGCATACAATACGATATACACTAATCAAATCGGAAACATTAGCATATCCTTCACCTGGAGCATTTATGTTTCTTTGTTTTGAGCATATTTAAAATAATTTATAGTGTTTTGCAAACATCAGTAATTCATTGTTAGCTATAATCACTCAAATCTGCAACAGAGCAGTAAATCTTAATGGTCCTACTCAGTCTGCTTGTCCCTACTTGGCGACCCATATTACCACCCCCCCAACCTCCCAGTCTTTGGAGCTCTGTGTTCCATTTTTCACTTCTAAAGAGTAACTCTGTGGGAGTGAGGGTGTGTGGCGTTGGTCTTTGCATACCTGGTTGACTTCACTTAACACAGTCTTCTCTGAGTCTAACAGGATCTGTGGCCACCTGGTATCCAGGTGTGCATGTATCATATCTTCTGTATTCATTCATTTGGGTGGACGTCTAGGTTGGTTCCACTCTGTGAACAGGGGAATCCACACTCTCTTCGATACCTTAATGTCTTTTTCTGTGGATCAGGAGGGTGGCATGGCCACGTGGTCATTCTGCTTCCAGTCTTTCAAGGAAGTGCCACCCTGGGACGTGGCACTACACTGCTGCTGTGATTCGAGCTTCCTGGTCACTCATGACATGGGGCATTTTCTCATATATTGTTGACATTTATGTATGTTCTTCTTGGAAACTTTCTATTCATATCATTTTTACTCATTTTAAAATTAGACTATATTGTTTTTCTTTTTTTTCTTTTCTCTCTTTTTTTTTTTGAGACAAAGTCTTGCTTTGTAGCTCAACCTGGCCCTGAAGTCACTATGTAACCCAAGCTAGCCTTGAACTCAAGGCGATCTCCTGCTTCTGCCTCCTGAGTGCTGGGATTATAGGCATGAGGCACCATGCCCAGCATTTTCATTATTTTTCTTACATTTGGCAAATATTAACCTGCTGTCTTACAAATTGTTTTGAAGATTTCTCTCCTATTTTACCAGGTAACTCTTCACTCTGCTGCCTGCTTTGCTGTGTATGTATGTCGTCCCAGCTGTCAAGTTTTGCTGAGCTTTCAAGGACATCACCAAACAACTATTTACCATACTGATGTTTCGAGGTGTTTCTCTTATGTTCTATGATACTCGTTTCCTTGTTTTCTGTCTCCAACTCATTTCGACTTGATTTCTCTACATGGAGAGAGATAAATTTTTAATTTATTTCAGTTCTTTTATTATTATTATATTATATATATAAATTACAAATTTATATATATTACAAATTATATAAATTGTACAAGATAATGTATTTTGGTATGACCTTTCCATACATACTCATAATGTTCTTTGATAATTCTTTTTCTCCTCGTATGCTATCTTAACCCACTAACCTCTCACCTGCTTCCTCTTTCCTACAAGCCCTCCTCTACTTCTGCTCTAGAGTACACTGATAGACCTCTAGGTGGATTCCATCAGCTTGGTTGTTATGAATAAGACTCTGATAAACATATACATGCAAATATCTTTATATTGTGCTGTCATAATTTTTTGGGTATATACTCATATGTGGCTGAAGTACAGGTGGTTCTATTTTTAGGGCTTGAGTAGCATTTGCACTGATTTCCATAGTGGTGCCATAATTTACATTCCCAACAGGAGTGTGTGAAAGTTCTTGCCTGTCTATATCCTTGCCATAATTTGTTGGGGTTTTTTCTTGACAATAACCATTCTAACTAGACTGAAGTGGAACTCAGTGTAGTTTTGACTTTTATTTCCCTTATGATGAAATATATCGAGCATTTTTCCTACACTTATTGGATATTTATACTTCTGCAAAGTGTCTGCTCGGCTCGCTTGCCCTTTACTTTGATTAGATGACTCATTCATTTGGTGTTTAATATGTCAGATCTTTATGTATTCTGGGTACTAATCCTCAAACATGTGGTAATGATTTTTGCCCATACTAGAAACTGTCTCTGTTATTGCACTTACTGTCCAAAAGGTTTTAGCTTGATATGATCTCATTCGTCAATCCTTGCTGTTACTTCCTTGGCTAATCAAGTTATGTTTAGGAAATCAACGCCTGTGTGAGTGTCTTGGATTACTGTTCCTATGTCTCCTCTAGTAGCTCAAAGCTTGGGGATTACAGTGAAGCCCTTGATTGATATCGAGCTCATTTTTGAACAATACGAGAGACACAAGTCCTGTTGCAGTTTTCTGCAGGACCGTGCCTGGTTGTCCCAGTGCTGCTGAGTGAGGAGCCTACCTCATCTCCAAGGTGTGTGTCTGTTTCCTTTAGGAAGAATTAGATGGCTATAAAAGCACTAGTTGATTCTTGGGACTTGTAATCTATTCCATTGGTCTTTGTGCCTATTTTTATGCCAACAATATGTCTTTTTAAAAATAATAACATTGTAGTACATTTTGAAATCAGGTATTGTGATGTCTGTAGCATTATTCCTTTTTTCAGGCTTGCTTTGTTTATTTGGGGTCTTGTATTTCCATTTAATTTTAGTACTTTTTCTGCTATTGACATTTCATGGAAATTGTACTGACTCGGGATTGCTTTGGGTAGCGTGACTATTATAATAATATCCTTTCCCCCAATAAATAAACAGGTAAAATGTTTCCAGTTTCTGGTGTCTTCTTCTAATTCTTTATTCAGTGTTTTATAATTTTTATTGTGAAAAAGACCTTCTTGGTGAGCCTATTCTTAGGTATTTAGCCTTTCTGAGGCTACTGGGAATGGGATTATTTTCTTTCTTTCTTTCTCAGAGAATGTATTACCAGTGTACAGGCAGGTACCACTTTCTTTGCTGACTTTATATCTTGATACTTGTTGCATCCATCTGGTCTCAGAGATTTTGGGAGACCTCTCCAGAGTTTCCTAGGTGCAGAATTATATTATCTGGAGACAGGAATAATTTGACTTGCTTATTTCCTATTTGGATCCCTCTTTCTTCCTTTCTTTCCTTCTTTCCTTCCTTCCTTCCTTCCTTCCTTCCTTCCTTCTTTCCTTCTTCCTTCCTTCCTTTCTTTCTTTCTTTCTTTCTTTCTTTCTTTCTTTCTTTCTTTCTTTCTTTCTTTCTTTCTTTCCGTCTTCTTCTCTGGCCAGTGTTTCCTGTACTGTGTAGAGTGAGGGTGGGGAGAGCTAGAGCCCTCGTGTTATTCCTGGCTTTACAGGAATACTTTCAGTTTGTTCCTGTTCAGTGTAACATTGGCTGTGGGTTCTCATACACAGCATTTATTCTGTTGACACATATCTTTCTGTGCTGAATTGATTTGGACTTTTAAACAAAAAATGATAATGAATTTCATCAAAGGCAATCTTTATTGAGATGATCATCGGATCTGTGTCCTTGACTCTATTTATATGGTATATTATTCATATTGTTTTCCATTTAGTGAACCAAACTTGCATTCATGTAATGAAACCAATTTGATCACAATTTATGATTTTTCTGGTCTGTAGTTCAGTTTCCTTTGCAAGTATTTTGCTGAGGATTTTTGCATCTATGTTGGCTTCGCTCATTTCATGTACTGACACCTATGGCTTATGGTTGGAAGATGCTTCAGCCCTTCATTGTCTGGTTCCGAGGCAGGGTGTTGGGGCACAGGGGCTGGCAGAGAAGACAGAGCTTGTATCATGCCAGCTGAAGGCAGAGAGGAGAGGAAGCAGTAGATAGATCCTTCCGGGTCACACCCCAGTGACCACCGCCTCCAGCAAGCTTTCCCTCTTGGCATCACATATAAACTCTTCAGCTGACTAGTCTACTATTTTATTGATCTTTATCTTCTTTTTATTTCAGCTCTAATTTTTATTACTTTCTTTCTCTATTGATTTGGAGTTGGGGTTGTTTTTCTGAGGATTTAATGTTCATAATTAGATCATTTATTTGAGATGTCTTTGTTTTGAATTGTGAATTGACTTATCCTATGACAGCTTTGCTGGGTTTCAAATGTTTTGTAAGTTTGTGTTTCTATTCTTATTTGATTCTAAAACCTTTAAAAGCCCTCCTTGATTTCTTTAGTGATCGAATACTGATCCAAAAGTTTATTGTCCAATATCTATGAGCTTGCATAATTTCTGAAGTGTCTGTTGCTGTTGATTTTCAGTTTAATTCCATATGGCACCATAACATGCAGAAAGTTATTCACATTTCTTTTCTATTTGTTAAGACTTGCATTATGCCCTACTATTTTGTCTGTTTTGTGAGAACATCCTATGTATTGATGAAAAGAATGTTTTTTATGAAACTGTTGGATGTTATCAGTCTTCAGATATCCATTCTTCCATTTGATCTATCATGTAATCCAGTTGCATGGTTTTTGTTGATTTGGGAGGGGTCTGGAAGATCCGTTTGTTGATGTGAAAGAGGCATCATCATTGCATCGAGATTCTAGTCTTTCCTTTTATGATCTGTGTTATTTGTTTTATAAAACTAAGTGCTCCAACATTTGATGCATTTATATTTACTTACAATCATTATATCTCCTTGATGGATTTTTCCCTTTATTGCTATGTAGCAAAACTTTTTTCACTTTTCTAACAAATTCTGCATTTAAATCTGCTTTGTCAGATGTATGCAGCTACTTCTGCTTGCTTTGGGATTTCATTTGAAAAATTGTTTTAACTCTCCCTTCATTTTCAGTCTATGTATGCCTTTAGTGGATTTCTTGTAAATGAGAAAGAATTGAGTCTTGCTTTTAATCCAGTCAGCTAACCTACATCCTGTAGTCAAAGAATTAGTACTATTTACAAATAGGGCTGTCTTCATTACATTTGTGTTGCTAGGTCATTGTATCTATCACCTACAACACCGGGTAGGAAAGTTTTATTTTGATTTACATTTTCAGTCTCTTGTAGATTGGCTTCAAGCCAGCAAGGGTGTGACGGAAGGCTCAGGCTAGGAGGAAAGCTGCTCACTTGTGGCAGTGAGGTCTCCTCCAGCACGTAATTCATCTGTAATTGTTTCCAAAGTCTTAACAGTTTCAGCATTGCTGAGAAATCTAAGTTCAATTTCCCTTCAAAGATTCAAGACAAACTCTTAACTATATGGCCTTTTTAAAAATCAAAATGAAAGTTAAACACTATACACATATAATGGCACAAGGTAAAGATTCCAAAAGGGGAAAAGTAGGGACATAGCAATTTACGGGATCAAAGCCAGATCAAAACCCAACAGAACAAATATTAAGTCCTGTAATTCCATGTCTATCTTCCAGAGAAAGCTGTGGATGGATGTGAACGCAAAGTTCTTCTGCAGCCTGGCACCTATGGCATTGCTAGTTGCAATTTTTGCGGTCCAGCTCTTGGGATACCTTTGCTTACTGCTTGTGGCTTTCCTATCAGAAATTACTAATTTCAGCTTTCTCCAACTTACTGGAGTTTGTATTACTCTTTCAGCTTCTTTTTCACAGCTTTCTGTACTCCCTGTAAAGGGCATACTAGTTGACCTACCAGACCTTGTTCTGAAATCTAGATGCAGGACTTCCTGACTCCCTTCTGTATGCCTGGAGAAACAGCACCACATAGATGGCCTCAAGGTCCGTTACCTGCTACACTAGTACCCACGACTCCTTGGATCATGGTTGCCGAGGCCTCCAAGGAGCTGGATGGCTGAGCCCTGTGAGTTGAATTTCCAAGGCTGTCTTTCTCAAGCAGAGTGCCTCGGGTTATCCTCTCAAAGCAAAGTCTTTCTAAAGAGTTTACTTTGACCTTTTATAAACTAGGGCAGTGAGTGGTGGGACTTAGCAGATTGTTGATGTCCTCTTTTTCCTACTGTCCTGATTCAACATACTTGGCTTATTTTTAATGCTAATTTATTCAATAATCAAGGTTCAGGTGTTCAAAAATTTACAGACTTTTCCTTTCTAGCCATTACTAGACTTTAAAAAATTATTCAGCTTTGTTTTTTGGTCTTGATTGGCATGAAAGATATGGTTAAAAGCAGCTATCAGCATACATGCTATAGCTTGGAAGTTGGGCTACTTGAAATTTCTTCCTTCAGTTAAATTAGTCATACCTTTAATCTCAATCTACCACAAAGTCTGACTACCTGAGCAAAATGTAGGTGCGTATTGTGTAACAATGTAACATGCATGATTTCCAATTGAAATCACTCAGTCCTATCTTTGATCATTTTTGATTATCATTTTTGTCTCCTCCCTGGCTTCCAGAATATCCTGTCAAGCTTGGCTTACAGAACCCTGGGGCTTCTACAGGCAGCATTTCCAAACTTTTCCAAATTTCCTCCATAAATCAGATCCAAAGATTGTGAATCACATGGCCAGACTCTAGAACATTTGAATGATGTTGACAGATTAACACGGTTATTTCTAACGATTCATGAATATGAGAAGCCTCCTCTTTATATCTTACTCAGTTTCTGGAGCTAATGTTTTGTAGTTTTCAAGGTGCATGTCTCTCACTTCTGTCAAGTTTATTCCTAATTATTTTTGGGTTCTTTGACACTTATTATAGGAGGGATTTTTCTTATTTCACTTTTTGGAGAATTTTACTGTAAAAAATATAACTAATTTTGTGCCTTGGATCTTTTTTGAGTTTATCATTTCTAACAGAAAAGGCCGTATAGTTCTTCCCACCACTCCTGGGAGTAGCTGGCTTAGCTTCGCTCGTGGGTCGTGCTGTTCACGGGCATTACTGATAAAATGCCACAACTGATGAGTACAGTGAACTGGCACTAAGATCTGGATACTGGTCTCGGTGGACCCACCTCCACATGTGCTTCTACCTGACCTTAGACTGTCCACCTGAGAGTGCACTGAGTTTCCCAGGAAGCATCTCAGCATGCAAGTGAAGCTGCCATCCACCCTCCCTGCTCGCTGCCTGGTGGAAACCGACTTTGCCTGATGCTGGGACACACTGAAGATGAGAAGTGAGTTTTACAGCCAAAGCAAGACTTTTTTCCTGCTCTCTTGATGTGGATTTCTGTTCATTTTTCTGGAATTTACAAGCAACTGAAGTTTATTTCTATATTCTGAAATCTGTTCTTGTTTAGAAGTTGCTAGTTAGTTTTTGGGTGGAGGCTCTGAATATACTCCAGCATGTGGCTGACATCATCAGTCTTAATGCTTCCAATTTCATGTATTTAACAATATGTTTAAGTACTTTCGCTAAAAGCATATGTATATATGTATATATGTGTACCTACATGTATATATATACACATGT
>PVIR01025802.1:0-24532 GCA_004026965.1 Petromus typicus | reverse complement strand
GAGAAAGCAGCATCACAAGTCAAGAGCAGTGATCACACCCTCAGTGACCTTGCTTTTGCAGAAGGAGAAGCCTGTGGTGGGGAAAGTGGCAAACAGGCTGAGTCACTCTGTCCCACAGTTGAACTCTCAGATCACACACCTCAAAGCAGAAACAGTGTCACTAGGAAGCAGATGAAATCATCTCCTCTGGCGATAACAAACCCTTGCTGAGATCTTGCACTTTCTGGTGTTGCTTGCACTTCTCTTTGGGAACAGTTACTACCTGTGTGATACAGGATATCCTGGCAGAGGGTCTCCCTTCCAGAGTAATGGTGATGGGTGATTATAATCCTGGGTGATTATACTTGTGGGAAGGGGAAGAGTACAGAGCTAAAGTATTTGGCATTTTTCTCTTGGTTACAAATTTGAATATACAGGCACAACAATTTCATTGGCTCATTCAGCAACACAAGTGACATGTTCATTGGTTAGTTTCATAGTTAATTGAGAGTCAGCTGTATTTGGTGGGAAGGCAAAAGTAACAAAACCATCCAGTGAACTAGACATTCCTGAGCTGCGTCTGGCAGCCCAGCAAGTCTAGGCATATCCTTTGTGAACATCCATGGCAAGGCCCGCCTTAACTGTGAGAAAATGAGCTTTCCCTTTCCGTGTGTCCAGCCAGTCTGCTGGAAACAGGAGACCCAGGGACCTCCTCAATGTGGGCAAGGTGAATGTTTGGTATAGCACCTGCCCAGGTGGAAATTTCACACCAGTTAGTGATAAACTGAATCAAGAGAGCAAATCTGAGTCCACTTCAGGCAGTCAGCACAGCGCTTCTGAGTCAGATGCTCGCTGCCAGCCCTGTGGTTGTGCACACACTCGGATGAGTCACTGACACTCATCTGGTGACGTCATCCTCTGTGCAGACCAGATAGGGTGTGATGATACTGTTAGGGGAGGGAGTTCTCCTCTGTGACCCCGGGGGACAGCTGTAAGGAAGAAGTGGTTTGCCCCTTCAGCTACTCCCAGCTGGCCACTTGGGTTAGTGTGTGGCAGGTACAGTGTACATCCTGGCAGTCACAAGTAGAAAAGCGAATGCAAACACAACTAGAAGAGGAGGAAAGGAAGCCAGGGACTCAGGAACCCAGGCACTCAAACCATCTGCTGAGAGAGTCAACGGAGATCCTGCTGCAAGTGAGCATCTTCAGCTCCATTGACCCTGAGGCTCCGCCATCGGAAAGGTAGGCGCTAAAGAATGAGAAGGTGCCAGTCTGCTCCCAGCTTGGCTGTGCCTCTGACTCAGGTGCTCCTCAAGTGCTCTGTCTCTCCTCGGGAAGCTGAAAGGCCGTGCACTGACTGTCGTCAGCTGAACCTGTTGTGCGCTTTTTGAGACTTGCTCTTTTTTGAGAGCTGATTTGCTGTTGCTTAAATTAGAACCTTTCTTGGTGGCTTGCGTGGAGTCGATTGTTAGTCACAGTGCTGGCGATTCAGATGGAGTCACCCACCTGTTTCACACATGTCTAAGTGAGATTTTGCCTTCCAAGCCGGGACATGCTTTTTCCATGTCTAGATGACAACAAATCATTGCCTTGCACTGCCAAGTGGCCTACACAAGTGACAAACCTACAGCCTTACTAGGAGCAAAGGAAGAAAAAGACTGCCGCAGTCCTCAGTCAGCAGGTATCGGTTGTATCAGGTGCTGTGGGAAGGCATGCTGTGAAGTCCATGGAGTTTGTGTCCCCAGGGACAGGGAATCCTCCGCTGTCCTCTGTGGGCCAGGTCAGCAGTCCTTAACACATGGCACTGAGCAGCAGTGAGAGTCAACATTGTTGTCCGGTCGTATAAAACCAATGTTCAGAACCCTGTTTTGAGATAGGAAGGTGAAGGCACAGAGAACACAAACTAACTGTCTACATTTGTACAGTGAACAGCTAAGGAAAGGAGGAGTGTTCTAGAACTTCTGAGGAAGGGTCTTCACCTGACATGCATTTACCCTTGCCTGTAAATACCTGTGAAGACCTCCTTGCTTATGATAGCTATGATGCAGTGAGGACTTTGGTGTGACAGGTATGCCACCCACTGGGAGTTTAGAGCCATGGCCCGAAGGGTGGCTCTGGCTCCTGGTTGGCTGGACGTTAATAACCCAGCGGAGCCCCCAGGTCAGAGCCAGAGCACAGACGGAAGTATTTTATAGTCATGCTACACCAAAGCGACCTTTCAACTCAACTAGGAGCTGGAGCTCAGCAGGTAGTAGGGCAGCGCGGGCCCTAACACAGCACCCACCACCACACTCGGATTCAGGCTCTGCCTACAGCAGACAGACACAGCAGCCACACCGGGGGAGACCTGCCTTTGACATCCTGTGTGTGACACACATGCCAGTTTTCCCTGAAGGACACTGTCCTGAGCCCTGAGGCTGGACGTGCATCACAAACAGCTCACACTCATACAAAGTCTTCCTGTTCCTTCTTACCCCTTTCCCCCCTACCTTTCCCCCCTGTCCCCCTTTCTCCTTTGCAGTGCCCCAACATGGCTAATCTCAGGGAACAAGCCTGGTAACCCTTTCAGAAAAAAAAAAGAAGATAATTTTATGGAAAAGGAAAGACAGAATTCTGCTCAAGATCCTGCTCCAACAAACACTAGCTGCAGCAGGCTAGCACTCAAACTCTCCCAACTGCAAAGCCAGAAGTTAGAGTCAGGGTAGGACCACGTCTCTTTATTAGGATCTGTTCAGCTCTGAGCAACAGAAGAACAAAAATAGTGCCAGGGTAAGCAAGACAGAAACTCACCTGGCACAGTTACTTCTCTCACACATCAAAGTCGGGGCACAAGGTCTATATCTTGTCTCTTTTGCTTTCATGATCCACGTTCAAGGTCACCTGAGGGTCTGGGGTGGTTGCTTCATCCTAACCAATCACAATTAGCGATTGGAAGAGGAAAAAAGTGTACGGTTAAAAAGAGGAAAATAGCGTGCTCCGTCCTTTTAAGGATATCGCTGTGGAAATTTTATTATGTAAGGTTGGCATAGCCAGTCTACACGGAGTCTAAAATAAAAGCCAAATCTCCAGATTCCTAATGAGGCTTTTTCCAACAACCCGTCTCCCAGCCCCAGTCCTTTTCAACAGTTTCTCTAAGTGAAACCTTCCTGCCAAGTCTGTCCCACAGCCCACATATTAGGCTTTGCTAGAAGATGATTTGTCTTTTTGGAAGCATAGATAAAGGACAGAGAGGTGGTGGTTTAAATTAGACATCTCTGCACACTTCCTTGGTGATTTGCTCCACGATCACTATGGTGAACATTTTGAGGTTCTATCCTCAAAACTGCCAAAAGAAGAAAAACAAACTTTGAGATTTGTTGTTCTTTTTTGCAATTGTCCGCTAGCTTTGCATAATAATGTTAACAGTTAGGCTGTTGACAAAGGTGTGTCTTCTGTATTTGAGTGACAGAGTAGCATTTGTCAGAGTAGCCTGTCTAGGGATCAGTGTGTCCAGAGCTCAGCGTCAGCTGCACCCCAACATCTAGACGGAGGCCCCCTTTTGGAGATGTAGTTACCGATTTCCCAGAAGACTCATTGGAAGATCTGTCACACTGAGCTAAGGAAATGACCTCTTTTCCATGTATTTCAGAGTCTTTCAACCCTTTTGGCACCTTCTGTAATACTTGCTATTGAACTGAAGTGAGGTTTCCTGAAAAATAGAACCATTCTATGGCAATTACTTTATCAGCCCTTCAGGGAATCTTAGATTTTTATGAAAAGGAGTCACAACTATTCTTTTAAAATGTGTTATCACCAAAATGCTTTGCTTTGTTACTAGGAAAGGGCTTGGTGATACACATTTTTACGAATACAATATTTATTCTTTGGATAAATGTTTAAGAATATTTATTCTTTGCTAATCTTTTCTTTTTCTTCACCCGTCTAAACATCTGAAAACTTGTTCTCTACGTTTCTTTTATGATAGATTCAGATGAAAAATAATTCACAAAAGCAAATCCTAGTTCCAGGCAAATCTTTTCTTCCTCCATCCCACCTGTGTATGGTGTCTGGTTCCCAGGATTAGAGGGAACTGCTCCGCAAGGAGTTGTGCTTTGCTCTGTCTAAAAGTGACTGAGACTCTTGAGATGCAGAAAGATCCATCTTTATAAGAAGAATGGAAACCGAACAGTTTTTAAAAAGTCTTTGGCAGTCCATTCATCAAAAAGAACCCAAGGCAGTCTCAGATCTTATGATAAAAATTAAGTGACATTTACAGTCTCCAGTGTCATCTGTGAAAGGTAGCTGCTTCCAAGTAGTTTCCAATAAGAACCTAGGATGGGTTGGGTGGCACTGTTGTGGCGTTGCCCAGGGTGGAGCATCGATGCTGGCACGTGGCATTGTAACCCGAACGGCACAAGTTACAGATCATGTACCGGCCGCACAGCCCACTTCTGTGTCCAGGGCAGTGGAGGTCGGGTCCTGCGGTGTCTTGCTGGTTCTGCCTTGGCTCCATGAATTCTGCGCTCTGACATTAAGGAATCCCTGTAGAAAAGCTTGCTGCTTTTTCTATTTTGTAAACTTAGCTAGGAATTGAACCCAGGGCCTTCACACAGAGCCACATCCAGCCCTTTTTCAGTTTTTACTCTGAGAGACAGTCTCTCCAATTTGCTAAGTTACCCAGGCTAGATTCAAACACACGAGTCCTGCCTCGGCCTATCAAAGTGCTGGGATGACAGGCACATGTTACCACATTCAGCTAAACTTACCGCTTTGACAGACAGTAGCCACGGCCCCTCCGGAGCCAACACAGTCTCCCTCGGACAAGTTCAGTGACGTAAGCCACCGGAAGCAAAACTGGAACACACACACAAAGTTATTTTTAAATCTTTTCTAGCACCTTCTTTCCTTGAGGTCTGAACACATTACAAACTGCAGCCCTGCCCCAGGGCTCCGCATAGGTGCTCCAGCCAGCCCTGACCCACGTCTGCACAGTCACAGTCACTCACCTGAGGGTTTCCTAGGGCCTAATGTGGTTCTGCTGAGCACGGGGCCACCTCTGCACGTGTACTGTACTCTCAAATACTGAGTACCTAGGCCATATTCACATTTCCTCACTCATTTAAAAAATACTGTGGTTTCTATGCCAATTAAAGATCACTATTATATCCGATCATGTCTCTAAATTTTCTATCAGGAAAGCTCCTCTCTTTTCTGCTGTTAAGTTACTTCAGGAGACCAGGCTAGCCATGCTGTAGAATTTCCCTTGTTCTTGCTGGAATCATGGATGCAGTAGATGACATCTGTACAGCCATGCACAGACAGGTCTTTCACAGCTTTTGTGACATTCAGTCTTAGATAGTTGATGGTTTGTGCAGTTTTTTCTATGCAAAGACATAAAAATCTATTACCTAGATAAACATAAAGTTAGACCACTTCCCCTAAAGGAACACTGAATCTTGGAAAATTATCAAGTTTTATTCAAACTAACCTTTGCCTTTAATGAACTTAGGCTGAACCTAAATACATAAAGGACAACAAGGTTCCAAAGAATGACAAGCCTTTCCTAATACAGAGAAGTCTTCCAGGTAGCAAGAGCTGTTATAAGAGTATATTAGTTCCACAGTGTGTTACTGAAGAGGGGGAACCCATTCATCAGCACTCATTATGAAAGGTCCCAGAGAACCCTATAAATGCAAATGTTTTGGCTACGTTATTGATTTCTGAACTTCTGTCCAACTGTCCTTGGATTAAGAGTTGCACAAACAAACATATGGAATTAGATCTTTGCCTCACACCACATAGACAAGTCATTTCCCATCGGAACTAAGCCTCATTTTTGAAAGGGAAAACAAAATTTCAGAAAAAAAATTGATGTGAACCTATGAGGGAAAAGATTTCTAAACTGGTATGTGTCAAACATTAACAATCAAAGATTTAAAAGTTTGACCCACATAAAATATATGAAATAAATGAAAATGTAAGCCAGCAAAAGGGGTTTTCAACACATAAAACCAATAAAAATTTCATTTAGAGTGTTTAAAAAAACTCTTAAACATTAATGACATTAAAAGCAGTCAAACAGAAAAAGTAGAAAAAAACTAGGAATTTCACAAAATAAACAGTAAAAATAGTAAATAAGCATATGTCGTAAATGTAATCATGAATGACTATAATCATTAGATACTGTAAACATGTACTAATAAAAATTTAAATAAATAAATAACTCCACAAGGAAATGACTACCTGAATCCAGAATGTGAAAAAAGATTATAGGATGAATGGTTTCAACAAATAACTGGCACTAAAGGAGAATAAAAAGACTGAAAGTCATTAATGGTAAGATGATATAAATTTGACTTGTAATGATATTGTTTCTCACCCCTTATATGGGAATAAATTAAGAAACATGACATGGCTACTTTTGCAGAGGATGTGAATTCTGGGAAATCTTATGGAGTACCGATACCAGTGCATAAGCGTCATGCACCTCAGGACCTCGCACATCTAGTCTCGTATCTGAGAAATAGACTTACATACTTGTACTGAGAGATAGGAAGAAAAATGTTCATGGTAGAAGTGTTGATAATAAAATAAGGAAACTAGCAATGATATCTACTGTGCCATACATACACTGGAATAGTTTACGCCTGTGACAACTCAGAGCTCAGCACAGTAGAGGTTGCTCTTAGAAATACCAGAGTTTCTCAGGGCCTCTGATTATTAAGCTCAAATTGAAGCAGAACTAGGGCTGAGGTACAGCTGAGTGGTAGACCAGTTGTCTAGGATGCATGAGGCTCCTGTTCCATTCTTGATAATATACATACACCTATATGTGTGCACTCATGCATGTGCACACACATATGCTGCAAATAAACTAAATAGCACATTACTCAGGGATACATAATAAAAGTTAGGAATGAAAATTCAGGAGGGGCCGGGATAGCTCAGTGGTTCCGACGCCTGTCTTGCAAGCGCCAGGACCCGGGTTCGATCCCCAGTAACCACATACAATACTGGGCATGGAGACTCACCCCAGCAGCAACCAGTACCACGTACCACAGTGCCGGAAGTGGTAGCTCACGCCTATAATCCTAGCACTCGAGCGGCAGAGGCAGGAGGATTGATGTGATGTGAGTTGGAGGCTGAGCTCAGGGCCAGCCTGAACCACAAAGCGAGACCCTGTCTCAAAAAAAAAAAAGAAAATTCGGGAGAAGGAACCTATAGCATGGAAAAGAAAAAAGAGGCAACAGAAATCTTGGGTTCTAATTTTTAAATTGTTTCATTGGTTTCACTTTCTAACATAAATATATTATGTGTACATCAAGTACTATGAAACCTTTGGAAAAAAAATAACCTTTTATGCTAGGATGATTCATGCCACGAAGGGAGGGTTAAAGCAAAGTCGTGACTTCTTAGAGGGATTGGTGGCAATGAATCTTCACCCACTTCCAGGGATTTGATTTTTAGAAACTTGCTCAGTGTAAAAGCTGTAAAATAAATGGAGATGGAGTGGTAATTGTAAGAAGTCATAGCATTTTTCTGCAACCTTCCTCTGGAACTGATAAATCAACTTTCAAGTGCTTTCCCAAAAAGAAATTTTAAAATTTGGAACATAAAGTTCACTTCACTGACATGAGTGAATGGGTGACCCTTGGTTGCTTGCACAAAGATGGAAAAGAAAAACATAACTTATTGATTTGCATATAAAAGTACTGTTGAGAAAATGAGTGGAAACCACTTCCTCTGAAAGTCTCTTGCTCAGTTTAACACTAAACTTGTGCACATAGTTGATAAGGATGCATCAAATGGATTAACCTAGAGCCATGCAAATGATTAAAATCTCACTCTCCGAGTAAGCTTCGGTTTCCCCAATAAAATCCAGGCATTACTGAATCATAATAACTTCACTTTGAGCAAATCCGCTCTGAACCATGCATTCCACTCATCACCTATTTAGTGTGAGACAACTTCGCCACTCAGGTGTCACTACCTTTTCATGGAAAGACATGTTTTGCTCCTCCCTGCGGCAGACCTTCCTTCCCCCAATAACCCTGCCTTCGGAAAGTGTACCCTTTCCTTTCCCTACTATTTAGTATGTGATTTATTATTTTTCTAAGGGTATAACTGAAACCCTGGTTGTTAATATACAAAAGACCAGGGTCACTAACTGCATAATGGATAAATTGAGAAGATCAGAGAAACAGTTGCATACTTGGAGAGTAGCCAAAGGAGCATGTGGACAAGATAAGAGCTGGTGCTGCAGGCTTGGGGTCATCACCTGCAGGGGTGCTGCATGGACTCATCCCCATGCATCGGATGTGGGACACTGGTCCCTAGCCTCTCAACCATGCTGCACTACAGCAGCTCATTTCCCACCTGCTCTGGGTGTCCACCCGGTGTGTCCCACCCGAGAAATCCCCACGGCATCCAAAGGTTTGTGCATCTCTGCACGTGCATTCTGTTGGGAGTGGAGTGGAGAGGAGCAGACAGAAGCAGCCCCTGAGACCGCGGGTGTAGAGGCGGATTCACAGATCTGTCATGTTTAAAGCACCCTTAGATGAAAAGCGTGGATCATTTTTTCAGAACCTTTCAATACGTTCCACCCAAGCGTCCATCAAAAGTTAAGCTGCGTTCCTTGATGGCTGCTGTTTCTTTTCTGTTTCCTCTCTTGTAGATAAAGAATTCATCTACAGAGAAAGGAATGGATCTGTGATACTGTGGAATGTCGAGACCAATTTTTCTGAAGTGTTAATAGAAGGCAAAAAAATTGTAAGTACTCTCTCTAATGACCAGGATAATTTCAGTTTTTTTTTTCTTGCAAGTCAATAAAGCAGAAAATGACTTTAGGTTTCAACTTTTAGTATAGGCAGGGAGAAGCAATAAACTCGTAATACTATGGGCTGAGCTACTGAAGATAATGTGAAATTGAAACCACACTAATTTAATAAGATGAAAGCACTGTTTCTTGCCGCATCCGGGAATTTCTCTGCAGGTGTTGGAAACAAGTGTTGCATATCATATATAATTGAAAGATAAAGTCCTGAGGCTTTTACACATTTACAGAACAATTGCAATAATGCGTACAGAATACTTCAGGAGAACTTTCCCAATCTTATTTCAAAATTTAAAAAATCTCCTGTGCACAGGGAGTATTAACTTAGACATGGTGACTGTGTCCAAATGTATTAAGTGATGTTGATATTTTAAAATAAGAACAAAGTCAAGCCAGTACTACTGTTTTATCATCTGGGAAAACTTACCTTCAGATTTAAATGACATTAAGATTGTGGGCTCATGTATAAAGATATTGGAAATGTTGATTGAAGTTCTATACTAAAAACCAATTTAAAGAGAATTAACATTTTTTGTTCATGATACATTCATGCACAGTATTAAGAGAAAAACAAATGCGCACCGTAGGGAGCCGATCATGCTCTTATCTGACACACTGGGGAATTCAAAGGGAGAAACTAAATCCAGGTGAAAAGCAAGAAATGGAACAGTCAGGGAATTCTGAGTGAGAACAATTATAAAGCACCTCTGCTGTGATTCAGACACTTGGGAATCTTAGACTCCATGTCCTGGCACTAGACATAGGAAAACGCACTCCACTTCCTGCCAGGAGGCAGATAAGACTCTATGTCCCACAGGTCTCTGGTGGTGAGGCCAGGGCCACTTCATCTGTGGACCCATAAACAGCTAGTTTTTCCTTTCTAGATGCTTTTTCTTAAAAGCAGGACAGGGGGAAGTACTGTGGCTTAGTACTGCATGGACGCTGCCCTGTGAGCAGGCTGCTGTTGCTAGGAAGGCCTCAGTTGACAGCACACTCCCAAATGATTACTTTTCTGAATTAAGTCATATTCTGTAAGGTAAGACTAGAGAGAGTGAATGTACCTGCCCTTCTGCCTAGAAAATCACCACTGGTAGAATTACTCCCTTAAGAAAATCTGTTTGAACCCATTTAAAAACATTAAAGTTGCAAGAATGGCTTTCTAATATGAATGGAGAAGAGACAACAACCCACCTGTTGCTGAGTAAAGTCAGACACTCCAGCATCTCCTGGGCGGATGTGGTCTGTTCACAGCAGGATGCTGGACACGACGGTGCTTAAGAATGAGGCCCAGAGCTTGGGTTTGTGGCTGATCATGAATTTTACCTGAAGTTGTTTCAACCAAATATAAGGCAACTGCAAAAGCCACCACAGGAAAACCCTCCTCCCACACGCTGGCTGCCTCTTCTGCCATCTTTCTTGCCTTCAAGTGACATTTGGGTGCTCACTTTGCAGACATGTACTGGGTACCCAAAATGTATGTCTTGATGGGTTCATAATTTTTCCCTCAAAAACTACATTTAAAAGCTCTTAGCAACAGACTTTGAAAATGAAAAGCAGAGTAGACAGCATTTGAAGCCTATATCATAAATTCTAGTTCAAAAACTTGAGATTTGGTTTCCACTGAGCCAATTGGCCACTTATAATGTTTATGCTTCAGTTGCTCCATCTCCAAGTTAAAGCTAGTGTCTCCTCCAGCCTAGAACACGGGTCTGCCCTGAGAGCTGGATTATCTGGGACCTGCGATGTGCAGGGATGGAGAGGTGAGTCAGGCATGAGGAAGCATCCACAGTGTGCAGTGTCACTGCAGCTGTGGGGGACAGGGACTGGAGACACGGGGGGCAAAGAGCCATCTCCCCACTTTCTGGTTTCTTCCCTTGGGGTGGCAGCAGCCGGCCTCTTCTTACTTGAATTACAGGAGTCTGGGTCTTGTTTACATGAGGACAGCAGCCTGAGCCCCTACCAGGCCAGCTGGAATTCTCAAGCAGGGCTAGGAAGCAACCTGGCGCAAGCAGAGAAATGGGAAAGAAGCCAAGCATTCTGCGGTCAGCAGCACTGTAAAGTTACTCCCTGCAGTCTTACTATGCTCGTCTTCTGCAACCAGTAAACAGGCTGTGGGCATAGCAGTCAGGTGTGTGCCCTGCCCCCCTGGCCTCCGGCTTCTGTGGGCTGAGGTGACGGGCTCTTTCCAGCAGGGCTGGGTTAGGGCTGCCAAGAAATGCATGCTGGGCTAGGGCAGGATCACAGACAGTGCAAATGCAGCTACAGGGCCTCGTGCTCTGCTTTCACGGTGTGTCACACCTGGATGTGCCTACATAGTGACTCAGGGCTACAAGTATAAGCTCGATGGCCCTTCACTCTAGTGGGAGAAATCATGAAATAGTTCAACTCCTTACATGTGTATCTGTGTCTGTACATGCAATAGACGACAGCAATAACATCATGGCCGCTACCTTTTGGCATTCTTTTACATTTTATTTTATTTTCTAGAAGGAAATGTCAGATCTTTATTTAATTGTATGGTGTAAGGAAGCTGAGATTCTCCCTCTGCAGCTCAATATTAGCATCTACTGAAGTGAATTTGGCAAGAGATACATTAGCATAGGCGAAAGCAGACAGGTGTGTGTAGCACACGTGTGTGCAAAAAGCCCCACAGAACATGCAACTCAAAGAAGGGCCAGATAGTGGCAGTTTAATGTCCTCTGTGTAAGGTGAAGGAAATGGAAGGTGTAGACAACTTCACACAGTTGTGATTTTTTAGAGGAAATGAGTAAGTCTGCAAAAGACAACACCATGGGACAAAGTTGCACTGGGTCAGTGATGGCAAACCCCTCAGAGCTTTCAGTGATACAGACAGCACACTGCAGGGCATGTGCCACAGGTTTGCCACCCCTGCTGTGAGCTATCAATGTGGTGTTTGATTTTCAGTCTCTTAAGTGTCCTTGACATTAATGACATTCCAGTGAGAAGACTAGAAAGCAGCTGAGTTCCTCTTTGGCAGAGGTGATTTTATGGTACAGAATTTCAAAGAAAGCCTCTCCTCGTATTTTCTGCTCCAAGGGGCAGAGTCTAAAATCTGAAGCAGTGTATTCTGGGGTATCAACTTCTGATCCCCAACAATAACATATTTGATGGCATATAATAATTAAATTTTCAGGAAACATGTATCAAAATGTCCTAGTCCAATTTCCTTTTCAAAAGTTTCTGAAGTGCTCTTTTAAGTTTCTGCAGAGAATGAAGGAAATAGAGAGTGGTGGTCCCAGACCACAGGCACAACACATCCACTGCCCCATGGCCGCTGGGCTGCTGGAAATCAGGGGTCTGCCTTGGATTTTGTTCCCCTCACATTGGGTGCTCTGTGTGTTTCATGAGTAAATAGTGCAAGCTAACAAACTGACAGAGGTGAGCGGTTTCCCAGAAGCATCCAAGGGAGAGAGAAGTTCACAGGGCCACAACACCAAGGCTATGTCTCCCTGCTGCTGCTCCTCTTCCCAGCAGAATCAGGCTCCACTCTGCATGACAGGACCTTGGGCAGCTGGGCAAGCTCTCTAGTCCCCAGTCTTACCTTGCAGGGGGAAAAAGAGATAAATGAGAGACTACAGGTCATTTGTGGGACATCAAGCATACACCATATGTCGGTTCCAGATGTTAGGCTAGACAGAAGAGAGGCTGGCAGGGCTCAGGCAGGATGAGTAGTGCCAGACAGGAAAATCCAGAAGAGAATCAAGTCCCCAGGAGCATAACACTGTCCAGACAGCAGTAGCAGATAGCTGAATCTGGGCAGCATTGAGTGTCCAGACAGTAGCAGCAGATTGCTGAATCTGAGCAGTCCTAAGAGTCCAGCAGGAACAGACAGCACAATCTCCTTCTCTCTGGAGGTTGGGTCTAGGCTGCCTTTCAGAGTCAGACACAGTTGTTAAAAGCTGGTAATATTAGCAAGAGCCACTTTCAGATTTCTAAAAACAATTTAAGGAAAAAATTAAACCAAGGGCCGGGGATTTAGCTCAGTGGTTCCAGTGCCTATCTTGCAAGGGCAAGGACTCAGGTTCAATCCCCGGTAACCACATATAATACTGGATGTGGAGACTCACGCCCAGCAGCAATCAGAACCACATACCTCAGTGCTGGACGTGGTGACTCACACCTGTCATCCCAGCACTCAGGAGGTAGAGGCAGGAGGATTGCTGTGATATGACTTCCAGGCTGAGCTCAGGGCTAGCCTGAACTACAAAAAGTGAGACCCTGTATGCAAAAAAAAAAAAAAAATTTTGTTGTTCTGCTTACATCAAATTTTTCTCATTTTTTTATGTCTTGTTTTAATTACTAGTTTATTTGTGGTAATTGCTTATTTTAATTGCTAGATTAAAATTTAAATAAAAAGCATTTTGTTTTGGTAATTTATATTTGCTCTTGATTTTGTATAATCATCAGACACTGAATTTGAATTTTTAATCTGAGGCTCAGAATATTAATTAATTCTGGCTCCTTGCAGAGAGGAGCATCACTAGGCAACTGTTTTTAGACCTCTTCCAGCGTCAGGAGGAACTAGCGTGCAGCCTGCTTGACCTCAGAGAACTCAGGATCTGCCAAGATAAAGCATGAGCCCCTGTCCACTTGTTCCTTTTCTCCTTCTCTGTTGTTTAATTTCTGCCAAGTGCCCAGCCTGGCAGATCTGTCTGCACTGTGTGGTGTGTGTTGCTCCAGGGAGGGGAGGGCAGCTCGTGGCCCAGCCCTGTTCCCTGCTGTCCCAAAGCCCAGGACATGAAGGTGCAGGACGCCCACACAGTTGAGGTTGGGCCAGCCCCAGAGGACACGAGCCTGCTGGAGGTGAGCCCTTCTGCCCAGAGCTCCCTGCACAGAAAGTACTGTGTGTGGCCCACAACTGTGACCGTGACAAGGGACAGTGAGGGGGCATGGCCGCACAGCTCAGACAATCCCTGACCTGTCCAGACTTTCACAAACCAGCAAGGAAAGAGCCTTGCCTGTGTCTGTTGCCAGGAGCAGAGCCTGCAGCGCCAGTGCCCACGCACATGTTTGCTTTGGCCAAAGGCCAGTTCCTACAAACTTGAACCCAAGATTTCTGGCAAATCTTGAACAGCAGGGAGATGTGGCAACAGCAAGTCTTTCCCTCAGGCATCACAATGCTGCGCTGGTACTGGGGGGACCTGGCCGTTGGACAGGACACAGCTGACCACCCCTGGGAGACTTCATTCCCAGCTGGAGCAGCCTCGCCAGTCTCAAGCCACCTTTGGCCCTAGCCTAAAAGAACGACATTAGAACATAACATTTGCAAGAACTTCTAAAAAGTCATGGTGAAAACTTTGTATTAGTATCTTTTGATTCCTTCTTTCTTCAGTTTTTCCTGTCTTCTTCCTTCTTCTTTTTCTACTCTATTAAAAAGCAGAACAGAAAATACCATACTTTTTGCTTGTTTTTTAATTATTATTCTATATGCAGTCCTTCTGGTTTTTAAGGTATGTGAGTAGGCTGTGTTATGCCTATCTCTGTAAAGGACCTGAAAAGAAGTAAAGCCAGGGTTCGCTCCCTGGGCCCACACTGTGGCTTAGGGGTTTGCCTTAAGTCTCCCCATACCTGCACCATCTCTGAACCCTAAAGATACCTCAGCCACACAGGCTGCACAGGGGACGCGGGGATTAGTGGGAACACAGCCTTACTCATAGGTAGCTTTCCACTTGGATGCAAAAGCCATGCCCGCAGTCTCCTCTCTTCCAGGGACACTTAGCCAAAAAACAAGCTGACAGCAAACCGCACCTGCCTGGGAAGGGCAAGGTCCTGAGTTCAATTTTCAGTATCAAAAATAAAGGAAGTAAAGCAAGCTGAGAAAGAAGAGTGGCCATCACCTCCAGCACGGCATTTCCCAGTCCTAGAACTGGAGACGTGAGTGCGCAGGGCCTGGAGGCAGAGCAAACAGCAGTGGTGCGAGTCACTGGGGAGAGCGAGAGAGGCTGCGACTGAGCGGCCCAGAGGGAGGCCGGACACCGCGTCTTGAGACCCCGGATGTCCAGTCTCCCCGTGCAGGGCTGGCGAGGAGCCCAAGCAGGACCGTCAGGAGCCTTGGGAAGTAATCAGCCCGCCAGGAAAGGGGGTTCGGAGAAGGGAGAGACTGTAGGGGAGTAGCCCACGGAGGCCACATCTCAACTGCACGAGCTGCAGGTATCTCCCCAGTAATCCCGTGAACCGTGCTTTCTTAGGCTTATTACTGGTCGGAAAACAAAGCGCTAGAAGAATGTTTATCTACGTTCCCGGATGATGGTGGAGAGCAGAGAACGGAGAGCTGAGCTCAGCTGTGTGACAGCAGCCCCTCTCAGCACAAGGGACACCTCCCATTACCCCCGCACACCGGAGCCCGAGGCTGTCTGAACTTGGTATCTGATGCCTTTCCTCCAGCTGCGGGCTCAGGTGTGGCAGCCAAAGGAGCCTCGAGATATCCCTTCTCCGTGTCCACAGGCATAAAATTCGTTCTCGCCATAGGTCTCCGCAGTCAGTGCATGATGGCCTCCCTTCCCGGATTAAGTGAGGAACTTCCAACTTTCCACACCAAGGAGACTTGCTACGGCTTCTCAGAGACATCCAACTGCCAGCGTCACTGTTCTTCAGCTTCGGGTCCACCATAATGTAAACTAAGGGCTAAGGGCAGCGTGAACGCAGGCCTTGAGATATTCTGATGCCCTGTGGAGGGACTGAGGCGTGGGGTGCACAGTGAGGGTCTTTGAGAGACACACCTATCTCAGTCACTCATGGGGAAATGAGTAACCTGGCAGCACGAGATTGTGTAGTCAAGTGTATACACGATGGAGAGCTGACACCCACATGATCAACTTTACCAGGCACTTCCAAGAAAATAATATCAATTCTGCACAGACTTATAAAACACTCTAATTTGACCGTGTCCCCCAATGTTGCTATATCAGAAACTTAACTCCTAGGTCCTCTGTCAATCTATTTGGGAGTTGGCCTGTAAGGCACTAATTAGGATTGGATGAGGTCTAGAGGTTGTAGTCCATTGTGGCATGAGTGACTGCATAAGAAGAAGAGAAAAATATTTTTTAAAAATTCACATTTAAGGGCTAGGGATTTAGCTCAAGTACTACTGGACCTACCTTGGAAATATACGGCCGTAAGTTCAATTCCCGACACAGCCCAGCAAGGGCCTCATACCAGCGGTGAGCAGGTGAAGCTCTACGCTCTGTGACTGCCCAGCTTCCAAAACTATGAACCACATGCATTTTTCTTCTGTATGAATTACCTGGTTCCAGGTATTTTGTGACAGCAACATAAAGGGACCAAAATACAAGACAAGTGGAAGAAGAAAGACTACCCCAGTCACTCTCTTGGGCCAGTAGTACCCTGAAATGAAAATCCAACAGAGCTATCACCAGGAAATGAGCCGCTCATCAATTTCTCTCGTGACCCTGGATGCGGAAGTCCTCCACAGAGTAAGAGTAAATGAAATCAGCAATGTATGGAAAGCGCGACACATCAGGGCGAGTGCAACTTACTCCAGGAATCCAAGGCTAACTTGCAGAGTCAAGATCAGACTCCCACTTGGCATATCGACAAAGAAATAAAAGTAAGGCCACATAATCATCTTAATAAATGCAAAAAGCGTTTGAGAAACTCCAGTCCACATTCATTAAATGCACTCTGAGGGAACCAGTAACAGATAGGAACATTTTCACCCTGACACAGGATTTCTTCTACAAAGATCTACCGCAAATATTATATGAAATGGAAAACAGTGAATGCTTCCTGCTTAGGATCAGGATAAATGTGAATGTCCACCTTCATTCTGCTCAGCATGATGCCAGTGCTTCCCCAGAGTGCCGTAAAAAGATCCATGTGTGGAGAGAAAAGCAGGAAGAAACCCTCCATTGAAAATAGGATCATGTAGAAACTTTTAAGGAATCCACAAAAACCACCAGAGCAAATAAGCTTAGCAGTTTGAGAATGCAAAGTCAAGGTGGGAATGCGCATTCTATTTCTGTAGAGCACGTGGAGAGGAGCAGGTGGAGAGCTTGCCGCCCAGCTCCTAACAGGCCTCAGACTGGTACCAGGTACCAGGTCACGGCCCCTGCCCTAAACCTCATGGAGAGCAGACAAGGCAGCGTAGAGGCCCTGTGCCATGTCAGACTGGCCCACGGCTCCAGCCAGTGAGAACTTCCAGGGAGGCAGGTGAATGCAGGCTGAGGGTCCAGGTCAGGTCTCTGGGGCATTTTGGTCCCCAACCAAGGAGTGAGGTGCTGCTCTGCTCTCCTACTATAAACAACTATGGCATCTTTTTCACAGTCTATCTAGTGCGAGCTTTCTCTTCTCACATGCCAGTGTCTTTTGGAGACATTGCCAGTTAAGAGTCGCCTGGCAAAGTGTTAAAGTTCAGTGCACGTCCCCAAGTGCTTGTGGGCTGGAGGGACCACAGAGAAAATGCAAGTGCTAGATGAGCTGAGCTTGGGTGGAGGCAGCTCTGTGCCCACACACCACCAGTGTGAGCCCTCAGGAAGAGCTTTTCCACAGACACCCATGGAACAGGGTTGTATGTTCATTGGTTGATACAGTGTAACCAAAAAGATTTGAAGGAACCTGGCCCTGTGTTTCCGCTGATAGCAGTGGTTTAATATTAATTCACCATTTGTGGTGACTCTGCCAAACACAGTCACAAAGACCAAGGCTGCTGGCTGGTAGTAAAGACATTAAGGTATAGGAAGGTAAATACGGTGCTATGGCATCTTTAAAGGTCGCTAATCCAAGCAAACCTGATTTCTTTGTGCCATTTCCTAAGGTATTGTTGCATGAGAAAGCTAAGATGCAGAGGTATATAATGCAATATCTCTTAACTCTCCGATCTGCCTCTGTCCCCGCAAGGGCATTGCTGCATCTACAGCGAGCCCCCCCCCCCCCCCGGGGCTGGCAGAGGGTTCCCTGGAGTGGGTGGAGCTGGCATAGCCCTGAGCTTGAATGCAGAGGACAGGAAGAGGCCGGGTGCCCGGTGATCTTAGGGACAACTGGGGAGACATTTGGCAGAAAAGCGAGAGGGGTCATCTGGAGCCTGACTCGCGGGGATCATGTCAAGGGAGGACAAACGCACTGCAGACTTATCTGGGAAGTATCAGTCTAGTAATAATGTTTGGCTTCCTTTGTGCTTCTAAGTGTGGAAATGTAGGAAAAAGGCAAATATACTGAGAAGTTGGGAGTCTCCCAGGGAAAAGTTGTTCTGGGTGCATTCTCTTGATTGATTTCAGGAAATTAAAAAATAAAGACTGTGTTGTTTAAAATAGAAATGTACAAACAAAATAGGAAAAGACATTGGTTTTCAGTCAACCAGCAAAGAAAGGGCCTAGCTGTGTTAGTAGATGCTATGGTAACTAGTTCGCTACTCACTAATTTAGTAGCATATTTTGAAAATGAACCCATCCGGCACAGATTTTCTACAAGGTTCTGAGTGACGATGTGTAATACTTTCAATTTTTTTTCTTTTAGGAATCACTAAAAGCCATCAGATATGAAATATCTCCAGATAGAGAATATGCGCTTTTCTCCTATGACGTGGAGCCGGTGAGTACCTGTCTCTCTGTCCACTAAACAATCACTTCCTACTCAATGCCGTATTAAGTCAGGTTCTTGGACTCTCCCGTCTTTGTGATTTGTGGAAGTTGAAATGTCTTATGGTCCTGGAATACTCTCTTTGTATATCATACTGCCACCTAGGAGAGAAGAAAGGAATAAAAGCTCCCTCATCAGAGAAAAAAATATCATCTTTTTAGAAGCTATTTCATAGGCTTTTCTTGGGGAGATGGCCTCTTTCTAGACATTCTGCCTACTGCTTTCTGTGTGATTTTTTTTCTCATTTTCTTAGACAAACTGTACCGTTTATCCTGAGAAGAAAAACTGCATGCCAAATCCTTGCTAAACTAAAGGAATACATTATCTCTTTGCTGTTAGAATATTCTGGTGAAAGTTAAACCACCATTTTCATTACAGGAATCTTTATTGTGTCACTGCATAGATGCCTCTGATAAAAGCTCCCCAAAATTTTCCATGAAGTCTCTCCCAGGGCTTTCATAGAAACCCAAAACTTCTTATGCCCAGGGCTGTCTCTTCCTTTGTTCTTGGCCTTCTCTTTCTCTCGGTCTCACTCTTTCCTTTTAATGTGCTGGGATTTAAAACTTCCTGGTGGCTCGCAATGAAATTAATTTGTGCCTTTGTTCAGCGTATAAGAGACTGGCAGCTTTAGAAAGTGATTTTTTTTGGAAACATATGCTCTGGAAGTTAAAAGAGCTGTGTGGCCTTCTGATTCCCTGAGATATGGCATTCGCATGGCCACGGCCTCTGTGCGGCCATGGTGCCGACATCACAGGTCAGCCCAGCATGACTTCTCTGGCCTGGGTCGGCTGGCTATCTGATCTGTAACCCACAGGAAATGCTGGGGTTTGCAATTCTCAAAACACTCGCGCATCCTTATCCATCCGATTAGAAGCAGCCTGTGAACTTGACATTGGAAAGTCTGGTCTTTGACCTTGGGGCCCAGCATTTCCTAACCCTAATCCTAAAGTGGCACCTTGTAGTACACGGACATGATGCCCATGGATGATGATGATGTCACCCTTCCTTTATCCCTGGAGACCCCCGAATCTTTCACCTCCGCACACGCATGGCACTAACAAGAACACAAGTTAGCAGGAACCTGCAGATCTCTGGTGGGTTTGCTGCTCCATTAGACATAGCAGGAGGAGATGGAAGGCTTCAGGGCACCTCACTAAAGAATCTTCATCACAGAGGACCCAACAGGGGGCTCCAGTCCCGAGTGTGGTGCTGAGCTTCCTACCCCCAGCAACCTTGGGAGGTCCTGTCTTTGCTCCCAGGAGTGTCACGGAGAGGTTCTCCCTGCTGCATGTGGAAGGGGAGAGCGCACAGCGGTGGCTCTGGGCAGGACGGTTTCCCACCAGTCCCCCTCCACTTTCCCACTCTTTGGAAACAAGGTCCTGGTCTCATTGCAACTAATAACAGCTGCAGTAACGATTGCCTGGTCTTTATCGTAATGCCTTTCCACGTGGTCCCGCGCAGCAGTGGGGACCTCGACACCTTCTGGCTGTTAACTGGTGTTTTGGATAAGGCCATGTTTGCTTTATTTTCTCAACAAAAGGAAAATAAAAGGAATAGATAAATTGGCACTGGCAGCATGTCAGGGAGACAGTGAAGACAGGTGGCATGGGAAGAAGCACCTGTCCCACCTCCCAGGTTCTGTGCACCTGGCCTGCGGCCGAGGCATCTCCATTCTTCAGAGGAGAATGTGGGCAGCAGGGAATTGGGCAGTCTGCAGTGAGGAACAAGCAGGACATCTTCACCAGACAAGTAAGATGGAAATGAGTTGAACTAAGAGGACCGCATAGGGGCTTCCAAAGCTGTGCTTGGCATCAGTATATGATTCTATTAACAGTATGACAATGAATTAATGGAGTGTGCATGTGTACATGTGTCAAGGGCCTCCCAGAACCAGCGATCGGGGAACCACATAAGCAGACACAGGTAGGAGCTGCCAGGACTGGCTGGCGGGTGAGAGTGGGCAGGATTTTGGAGAGTCAGAGCTGAAGGGGAGGTTGGGTGTCATCTGTGCAGTATGCGTCATGTTTCTTCTTTGGCCCCGTTCTGACCAGTCTTGCTGTTGTGTAGTTTCCAGCTGTGTGACTGTGTTACCCTCATTTGCTTGAGCCTGCCTCAGCAGCTTCTCAAAGACAAGGACACACAGAGCTCTTTCTGTGCCTCCCCAGCCCAGCCCAGGGCCAGCCTTACACACCGGGTGTCAAATAAGAGTGTCTGTGGGGTCCTCCTGTCTCGGAACCTCTGAGCACTGGATCAAGGGTTCCTGAAATGCCTTCACATACACAAGTTAAGGGATAAAAGGGGAAACCTCCTGAGACATCGGACCTGACACCCACAAGTCAGAGGAGGAAAGATTTACTTTGGCGCACAGTTTGTAGAATCTTCAGTGCACAGAGAGCTGCTTCAAGGGGCCCTGGGAGGCAGAGGGACACAGAAGAGGGGAAATAGCTCATGGCATGGCAGGCAGGAAGGAGAGGAAAGTGAAGAGAGAAGGAGGGAGATGGCCCTTCCAGGCCATGCCCTTAGTGACCGCCCCTCCTACCAGGCTTCACCTCCGAACATCATGCTGAGCTATAAATTCATCATTGGACTAATCCAGTGACGGGTGTCACACTCCCATGAGCCGATCACCTTCCAAAGCCCCACTTGTGAGCCCGCGAGGCTCTGAAGGAACATCTAGGTATAAGCCATTCCACTTCCCTTAGGAAAGATGCTACAGGCCACCTTTACTAGGACATGTGAGACCAGATTCATCAGCATGCCTCTTTCTAATAAAGACCTTTTATATTACTCAATCTATAACTTGAGGAACACTCTTGACTGTCTTCAAATCAGCTAATTTTAACTATGTTGACCCGGTGTGTTACTGCTGTCTTCCAAAGGACCTTTTAAAACGTGCTTTTAAAATATCAGTTATCAGGTAAAATTGAGAAAGCACCATGCTCCATTTTTCTGGGTCACAGATATTTATGTGTCCATAAACAATGAGCCTAGAATATAGAAAATAATAAGTAATATCGTATTTTTCTTTATGTGGCACCAACTTTATAGTTGGCAAAATGTGTTTATTTCTCCCACCTCATTTCTTCTTAAGAGCTCACTCCAGCTCTGAAGTGCTAATATTTGCTAAATGAGCATTATTTTGTTATTTTGTAGATAGAACTTCATATCATTTCTTGAGGTACAGTTCCTGAAGGGTCCTTTTGAAACTAAGTGAGACGCTGAGGGAGCAGTAATGTTTTTAATTTTTAGTTTAAAAACTATACCAACTACTGATAGATTTTTAAAATGCCTTGAACACATTCTTTAATTGGAATAACTGTGTTTCTTAATCCTGGAAAATATTTGATAAATGTGGAAAGTTTTCAAAATTCTTTTGGGAGGAGGAAAAGTAATTTAAAGTGCATTACCTTAATCATTTAAAAATTAATGTATTTCATGACTTCCTAAGAGCAAAGAAAACTTCTTTCTAGAAAATGCTCTTCTGGGGCCGGGGAGTTAGCTCAGTGTTTCTGGTGCCTGTCTTGCAAGTGCAAGAACCCGGGTTCGATCCCTGGTAACCACATACCATACTGGGCGTGGAGACTCACGCCCAGCAGCAACCAGTACCACATACCACAGTGCCGGGCATGGTGGCTCACGCCTGTAATCCCAGCACTTGGGAGGCAGAGGCAGGAGGATTGCTGTGATGTGAGTTTGAGGCTGAGCTCAGGGCCAGCCTGAACCACAAAAGCAAGACCCTGTCTCAAAAAAACCTAAAAAAAGAAAATGCTCTTCTGTTGCAAATATTTTCTGGAAAAGCCACTGAATAGTTTTGAAGAAGCTCAGTACAGTGTTTAAGGAGCTGCTGAGGAGAATGATCTTACAGCTAGTAGAACATCATTCCATTACAAATAATATTTTGTCCAAAATCTGACTGAAATAAAGGCCGTGAGTCCTTCAGTTAAAAGAATGGGATGAGTAGATACGTGTCACCTGATTTGCAAGGCATGGGGGAGAAGAGCTGGCTGCAGGTGCCAGGGCGGCCTCCCAGCCACGCTGCCTGACCGGCCTGCCCTGGGCTAACTGGACAAATTGTGTCTACTCGGAGACACAGTGAGCTCCTTCTTCACAGCCCCCCAAAGCTCCCAGGAGACAGAGAGCAAGGAGGCATAGCCACAGCCTGGCCTTGCGAGAGCACTGGAATGGACATCAGGAAACCCTCCAGCTGGAGGACCGCTGAGGCCAAAGGACTTCACTTTTGCTGGCAGAGCAACGGAGGATGCATGTCACATGGGACCGTCGCTTTCCATCTTCATGACTCAGACCTCTTCGTGGGTAGTGGATTCTTGACATTATTAGCCGATTGTTATACATGCCAGCTCAGTGGAATAAAGAGGGTGCACAAATCCACAGAAGTTCAATATTATTCTGATTCTCTTAGGAATCCAAGGGGAAAAGAACGTTATTTTTTGTGTGAATTACTCTCAGAATCCAAAATCTAGCAATACATTTAGGTAGATATGTATTTCCTTTGCTTTATTGATACATTTCTCTTTTTAAGTGCATGATTATGGTATATTATGATACATTCATTGTAAAGTTGATACATGTACAAAATGTATCTTAATCCTTTTTACCTCTTCTTCTGTCCCCTATAGAAAGATCATTTGCCTTAGCTACTCTTCACATGCAGCGAAGTATGTGAACCTAGGCCTGGTGTCATGTACCTGTAATCCAGCATTTAGCAGGCTGAGGCCGGAGGATTGTTATGAGTTGAAGGCCAGCCTGGGTCATGTAGTGAGTTTAAGCCAGTCTGAACTAGATAGTGAGACTTTATCTTAAAATGCAGTGATTGGTGGATACCCATGTTTATTACAGCACAACTCATAATATGTGCCCACCAACTGAATAATGAGCAAAGAAGAATGTGGTTTTATACACAATGAAGTACTACTTTGACATAAAGAATGATAAACTTGAGGCATCTATAGATAATAGATGCACCTTAAGACCGTAATGTCAAGTACAATAAATGAGACTCACATGCTTAAATATCACATGATTTCTGTTACATGAGAAATTCAAAACATAAATAAAGAACAAAATAAAGCATAAAAGAAAGCTGGGTATTTTTCAAATGAGAAAAGAAACAAGAAATACAGGGAGATGGAGGGAAGGGAAATGGGATTTTAAGAAGGAGAATTGAATAACAAACGGAAATGGAGTTTTCATACATGGAAAGAAAAACAAGAGCTGCAGGGAAGGATGGATGGAAGGGAAAGGGGCAGAATTTAAAAGTGATGTACATAATACCAGCTCCCCATGATGCGTGTAATTCTTTTGTACTATAAATATGTACTGATTTTTAAAAAAGACAAATTGGTGCGTCTCTTCCAGGGTTTTTAAGTTGTGTATTAAAAAAGGAATGTCCAAGGAAGTATGATAATGTCCTCCTAGTCTCCAAGGTCTCTGTGCGGTGTGCACACTCCCCGCTGAGGAACACACTGGACCGTTACCATTCTTCGTGCACAGGGGTTTCCTGAGGCAGCACTGTCATCAGCCTGCGTCTCCCGGCCTCCTCTGGCAAACCCTGTGCACAGCCACCAGCACAGACGCGGGCAAGCGCGCCTCAAACAGCCCAAGGCCTGTGTCCTTCCTGGAGGCTCAGGCACTCAGTGTTCCCTGTGCCGCTTGTTGGCCAACATGTCCCAGCCGTTCTGTCATGTCTGCTTTCCTGCCCTTGGGTGAGGATGCAGGTAATGGACAATGAAAGATCCCTCAGCTCCGGCAGACCCCATCCTGGGGGAAGGAGAGTGACAGGGACGCTTCCCCTGTGAGGGCAGCTCCATCCTCCCTCACACCCTACAAGCTCCCGCTCCCCATTTGAAAGGACAAAGGACAGTGCAACTGTGATGCCTCCCTGCAGGAAATTTCGACTCTGTTCCTGAACTTGAGAGTTAATGGAGCCTGTTTTGTTGTCTGAGGGACTGTGGAATTTATTCTTCTTGCAGAGCTGGGAAGAGATCCAAATGTGAATGGATCAGATCAAGGAAATTTGGTGAAGTGAATTCCAACCCACTTCCATAATCTTTGGTGCTCCTGCCTAGTGGAGTCATCCATTTGTCTCCATCTGCAAAGATTAATCTTT
>PVIR01025801.1:11558-24657 GCA_004026965.1 Petromus typicus | reverse complement strand
TTTAGGGGAGTCAGGGAAGCATTTCCCTAAGAAGGAAGAGCTCACAGTGGAAATCAATGTCTATAGGCCAATTTAACTTTCAGAAAGCCATCTTATTCCCTTAGTGCTACTCCCCACAGCACATGAGATTTCCTGATGCAAGGCGCTTTATCAGAAGACCACATGATACACTGGAAATAGTACTTCAGGGAGTGCCAGGAAAGTAGATTCCAGGACTGGCTCTGCTATGAATAAACTGTGTGACCTTGGGCCAGTCCCTAAACTTCTCTGGATTTCATTTTCATCATGCCTGCCAGAACACTGCAATCACCATGAAGAACAAGATCCGTCTGAAATGGAGAGTCAGTTGGGACAACTGTAGGAACTGGGGTTAGACAAATGGACAAGTTCCATCGGAATATGGTTGTGACAGTGGCCTTAGTCCTCTGGGGAGTTCGGGGCCTAAGACAATCTTTCAAATTTTAGCCAACTGGAGGGGGGCACCTCATTGATTATGCCCAAGCTAGCTGTGAGCAGAGCAGGCTATAGAGTTAATCCTACAATTGGCTTGTGTTGAGAAATGAGTCCAGCTGAAGCTTATGTTACTAGATAACATGGCAGCCTAGGGCAGAGTGACTCACATCCAAATTCCATCCCTTAAATTAAAATCTTTCTTACTAAAAAGATGAAGTTAATTATTAATCACAACCTATATTTTGTCTGTTCTGTTCCTGATTCAAGAATGCTTTGTGGCCAGGGATGTAGCTCAGTAGTATCATGCCTGCCTTGCCTTGCAAGAGCAAGGTCCTGAGTTCAATCCCCAGTATTGCAAAAAAAGCTCTGACTCTTCTTTTTAAGCCTTGCCTACATCAGCAATGTGTAACTAGCCACTACACATAACCCCTTTACTCTGACCTGTGATGTCACATAAATATGAACAGCTTTGGCGGACTAGGGTCTTTGCTGCTTAGCACTGGCTACCCTGACTTCCCATTTTTCTCATAAACTCTGTGTCCATATCTTTCTTCTTGCCTTGTGTCGAAGATTGGGACTCTCCCTGGGGGTCCCAGGAGGTCTGACGTTTATATTCCAAGTAGACCATAGTCTCTGGATGTGGGAGAGTCCAGAGACTTGGCTGAGGCAATTCCTACAGAGAGATTCAACTATGCTGATTACAGCCAATTGGCCCAGGTGCTGGGTGTAGTTTGTAATAAGGATACCTGGCAGCACCCAATATAACCAATAGGTGAGGTATCTGACAAGGTAGGTGCCCCCTAAACACTGTTAAAAATTATCTGCAGTGGGCTGGAGATATGGCTAGTAATAAAGTGTTTGCGTAGCATGTATAAGGACCTTAAAAAATTATAGAGTAGAGAACATAGGTCCTCCCCATAACACTGCTTACATCTAGTGGTCCTCTGGAGGATGTGGATGAAAGGTAGTAAACTGAAATCTTTGCAAGTTTCCTTACAGTTTATTGTTTAAAGGAGAAGGATTAGGAATAAAAGAAGAGTGTCTGTTAAAACTATGCCAGGCATGGTGGCTCACGCCTCTAATCCCAGAACTCGAAGGCAGAGGCAAGAGGATTGCTGAGTTCGAGGCTAGCCTGCGCCACAAAGTACGTTCAGGGCCAATTGAACTACAAGACCCTGTCTCAAAAAAAAACCCCAAAACTGATGTTCATTAACTTGTTTAGCTAAGAACATTCAATGATCCCTTGTAATTGAGTTAAAAGTAAGAAGTATTAAGGAAGCGATTATTCTAGATATTGCATGGAGTCAGATTATGCTGTCCAACACACTAGTCACTAGCCACAGAAGATTATTTATTTATTTATTTATTTATTTATTTTTATTTTTGAGATAGAGTCTCACTGTGCCGTGGAGACTGACCTTGAACTGACTATGTAGCCCAAACTGGCCTGAAATTCCTGTGATCCTCCTGCCTCAGCCTCCTGGGTGCTGGGATTACAGTTGTGTACCGTCTTGCCTGGCCAAAGGATATTTTAATTAATTAATTAATTAAAATTAAGTAAAACAAAATTTAAAGGGGCCAGGGATTTAGCTCAGTGGTTCCAGTACCTGCCTTGCAAATGCAAGGTCCTGAGTTTGATCGTTGGTAACCACGTACAACAGTGCTAGAAGTGGTGACTCACACCCACCAGAAATCAGTCCCACGTACCACAGTGCCAGGTGTGGTGGCTCATGCCTGTAATCTCAGCATTCAGGAGGCAGAGGCAGGAGGATTGCTGTGAGTTTGAAGCTCACCTGGGCTACATGGTGAGCTCAGAGCCAGTCTGAACTACAAAGCAAGACCCTGTCTCATAAAATTTAGCTCCTTAGTCATGATGACACATTTTGTTTCAACAGCCATATATAGCTATTGGCTATCATTTTAAACTGCATGTACAAAATTTCTGCATCACTGTAAATAGTTCTATGGAATAGCAGTAATGTACCTCGTAGTCACATCCTTTACCTCCATTCAGTAAAAATCTAATTTATTCCCATGAGTTCTGTTCCTCCATTGTGAGAAAGCTAGAACTAGAATCAAAAAATGTAAAGGACCTGGGGGAAAAGATGGCCCTGAATCCAATTTTCTTCTTGGAAATCCAGGAGTACAGAGCAATACTTCGGTGGCATAAGTCTTTGTTATTTCCTTCTGCTTCACCATCTGGATCCTCTGGACAGAGCCAGGACAAAAGGCCTCAGGCTCAGAAGTGTGCTCTGCTGTGATTCCCCACAGCCCGTGAGGGACAACTGTTCCTTCCAGCCCCAGGCTGCCAAGAGCTTGACATTCGACACCGGAAAATACTTAGAATTTAGGCTTTAGTCTAAGTCTGATATATTGAAGGCAAAAAAAAAAAAAGTTGGTCTTTTTCTGTTTTCTATTAATTTTTAAAATCTGTCATTATATAATTAAAAATTTTGAACATATACAAAAGAAGCAGATTCATTTATAAATTCCCAAGTAGCCATCAAACAATCTTAACAATGGTCAATTCATAGGTTCCTTTGTGTCTTTTTTATTCCCCACCCACTCTCCACCAGGATGAAGTTGATACAAGTACCAGATGTTACATCATTTAATTTGTAAATATTTTTCTACCTATCACTAAAAGATAAACTTTTTTTTTTTTTTTTTTTTTGAAACAGGGTCTCGCTTTGTGGTTCAGGCTGGCCCGGAGCTCAGCCTCAAACTCACATCACAGCAATCCTCCTGCCTCTGCCTCCCGAGTGCTGGGATTACAGGTGTGAGCCACCGCGCCTGGCACTGTGGTATGTAGTATTGTATGTGGTTACCGGGGATCAAACGTGGGCCCTTGCACTTGCAAGACAGGTGCTGGAACCACTAGGCTAAATCCCTGGCCCAAGATAGACTTTTTAAAAATAGTACTAGGCACAGTGCCATTAAAACACCTAAATAATAATAATAATAAACACCTAAATAAAACAAGTAATTCCAACATCCTCAAGCAGCAGTTACCAGACAAGGTCCATACAGTGCAAATGGCAGTGTGAGGTATTTCAGGTCTTTAACCATTAAGTTTTCTTCCATCTCTATTTTCAGTCTTCACAACATTTTGTTTTTAGAAGATACCAAGTAATGGGCTGAAAGTGTAGTTCAGTGGTAGAATGAGAGGCCCTGCACAAGAGAGAGAAAGAGAAAGAGACAAAGAAAGGGAAAGTGGAGGGAGGGAAGGAGAGAGAGAAAAGAAAGCACAGAAGAAAGAAAAGAAAGGGAGTTGCTTACCTAGATTTGTTCACAGCACACTGTAGTAGCATCCGAGAGTCTTAATCCAATTCAGATGTGACCTTTCCTTCTTTCTTTCTTTTCTTCTTTCCATCTTTCTTTCTTTCTTTTTTGCTGTTATCATTGCTGTATAGGAGATCCAGTTCGGTTGACTTCTTTTTCTTCTGAGATATTTTATACATCAGATTGTGTACTTCTGTTTAGTCAAAATACCACATAATGATGTGATCAGAATCGCTGTCTAAATTGATTAGTTCAAGTTAAACTACAAGTCTGTGATATTTTAATTCTTTCATTAACAGGAATACATCCTTCACTATAAGGAAAACAGAATAAAGATTTGACTTTTTTCTCTTTATTACCAATTTTCAAAAGAATAAACTGCCTACCATCTTCCAGAAGATTAAGTCTGTTTTTATTTGCACAGTATTGCTATAGGGTAAACATATTGAAAGTGTTGCAATCTGTGGCAGTTCTTCTTGCACAGACGGCTGTCTCTTTGGCACTCAGGAGCATCTTTAGACTGGTTGGAGTAGCCTTGCAAACTTCTTCACTATCTGTTATAACGACATATATTCACTTTCTTTCTTTTTTTTCAGACAAGGTCTCACTTTTGTAGTTCACGTTGGCCCTGAGCTCAGCCTTGAACTCACAACAATCCTCCTGCCTCTGCCTCCGGACTGCTGGAATTATAGGCATGAGTCACCAGGCCTGGCACTGGGGTACGTGGTTTTGATTGCTGATAGGCATGAGTCTCCAGGCCCAGCACTGTTGTATATGGTT
Organism: Petromus typicus; assembly: GCA_004026965.1. Lineage (NCBI taxonomy): Eukaryota > Metazoa > Chordata > Mammalia > Rodentia > Petromuridae > Petromus > Petromus typicus. The sequence continues at coordinate 20,142 of PVIR01025801.1, read as the reverse complement.
ACCAGGGATTGAACCTGCACCCTTATGCTTGCAAGGCAGGCAACAGAACCACTGAGCTAAATCCCCAGCCCCTGAGATGTTTCTTATTGAGAACACAGTAATACAGACCTTGTGTCTTATTTACATGATGAATAATTTACAGTTACTTATTTAACAAATAGATCTTTTGTTTGCTTTCTTTGTGGCACTATGAATCAAACACAAAGCCTCATATATTCAAGACAAGTAAGCTCTCTACCACTGAACTACATCCCCACACCAAATAGTTAGTTTCAGATAGAATTAACAAGGTACAATGGTATGATTGTTATTCTCCATCCAGCAGGAAAGACAGATGATAAGAAATTATATGAATAGTTATCTGTAAGTGTCTGGTGGTGAAAAGTGCTGTGAAGGAAAGGAGAGGATGAGATGAGAACATAATGTCTGGACTGAGGTGTGAGGACAGCCTTTCCTGAGGCAGCAAGAAGCCAAACTGTGAAGGGGAAGAGGATGAAGTCAACGAGGCAGAGTGTGTGCGAAGTCGAGAGTGGGAGGGACTTAGCACGTTCAAGGCACTGAGAGCTGTTGTGAGCGAGACTGTGCAGAATAAAGAAGGAGAGCTGGAAATAGGTGCTAAGGGCAAATCGTTCAAGGTCTGGGGATAACATTAAATTTTCCAGTAGTGGTAGCATATTCCTACAATCCCAGAACTTGGGAAGCTGAGGCAAGATCACCATGAGTTTGAGGCCAGCCTGACTACATAGTGAGACCTGCCTCAGAACAACAGGCCAGGGATTTAGCTCAGTGATTCCAACGTCTGCCTGGCAAGTGCAGTGTCATGAGTTCAATCCCCAGTAACTACGTACCACAGTGCTGGGCCTGATAGCTCACGCCTATAAGCACAGCATTAGGAAGACATAGGCAGGAAGATTGCTGTGAGTTCTAGGCTAACTTGGTCCACATCTTCAGTTCAGGGCCAGCCTGAACTACAAAGTGAGACCTTGTCTCAAAAAACAAAACAAAACAAAACATAGTAATAACAAATAAATAAAATAAAAGATAAGGATGCCCATTTTCAACATTGTCACTTAAAGTTGTTCTAGATGTATTAGTGTAGTTGGATAAGAGGAAGAAATATATGATGTCAAAGCTTGAAAAAAGGAGTTATAAAATATCACCATTTATAATGAAATGATTATATATCCATAACACTCAAGGAAAATTCACTGTAAATTAAAAGAAGAATCCAATTAATGTGTGTAAACCAATACCCTTTATATAGATAGGGATTTAGATATAGTGGGGTGGGAGACACTATTAGTAATGGTAACAGCAACAAAACATAAATTCCCAAGATGAATTTGCAAGGAAATGTACAAGAGCTATATGATGAAAACTTTAAATATTCCTCAGAAACACAATGACTTGAAAAAATGGAAAGGCCCCGGTGTTCTCCTATTGGCTAACAATCCCAAAACATCAATTCTCCTTACATAAATCTGCATGTTTAGAAGCAGATCTACATTGAGTTCCACTGGCAAATGTAGTTCAGGTAGATCGAGAAGTAGAAGCAGAAGGAGGGGCCAATATATAATGCAGCAGAGGGGACTGTCGTCTTTCTGGGGACAAAGACAGAAGGTGTGAAGATGTGGGGTGGGAAATACTACAGTGAAGGGACTGAAAGGTGAGCTGAGAAGTGGTGAGAAGCGTGGGGACTCCAGGGATTTGGAAGGGTTGAGCTTCAGGACGGTGAGCGGAGGGGGGTGGGGACAGCAGCAGGTCAGGAGGACTGGCTGCCCTCAGCGTGCTCCTGTGGCTCCTGCTGCCCTCTGGGGAGGTCCAGGCCGCCGGAGTCCCTCCCAGGGGCCCGAGGGGGTTCTCCACTGCTCCCTTTCAAGCAGCCTCCGCATGGACTGCAGTTTCCTGTGTCCCAAGCCTCGGGCCTATGGAGCTTGCTCCTTCCTAGTTCTGAGCTGGTGCCTTGCCAGCCCTCCACAGGATATGTGCATTTCTTTTCCCAGGATGCCCCCCACTCTGGGGACAGCAAGGATGAACTTGGCTTTACTTATTCAGCAGGGAAGAGTGAGTGAGGGGATCTCCATTGTCCTGCCGGGATGGCCCCATGCCAGGGAGCCATGCTCATGGGAGTGCAGCTGGCGGCCTGAGGACATTCAGCCGACGCTAGAATAAGCCCACACTTTGCTGTCCGGTGTCCTAGCTGAACACGTAGATGGTAGGGCAGACACGCTTAGGGATTCCCAATGTGCTGAGAGCCTGGGCCCCGAGAAGGTGACTTGAAAGTTTTATTTCTTGCCAACAGCACTTCTGCCTCATGAGCTGCTAGATAAAGCTGTTAGAATCTATTTATGAAAATCAGGCCAGGCTGGCTGTGTTTATTTGAGAAAGAGGCAGAGTTTCCCCTCAGTTCATTCACAGATGTTTACTGAGTGCCCACCAGGCCAAGACAGCTTCTATGTGGTAGCGATATAGAAATGAGAAGAGTGAAGAAAGCAATACTGTCCTCATAAGGCTTACATTCTGAGTGGGGGAAACAGACAATAATATAACTGACGTAACAATATCAGTTAGGAAGTTGCAAGTGCTGAGGTTTCTATTGGCAAAGAAAAGTATCTGCAGGACACTTTTAGGACAACAATAAGGTATTGGTAGAGCATGGAAGGGAGAGGGGGCCCTGTCAGAGAGAGCAGTGAGCAAGGAGCTTTCTGAGGTGACATTTAAACTGAATCCTGAAGGATGAGGAGCCGGCCATGTGCAGAGGGAGGGATGGGGCCAGGATATTACAACGGCTCCCATGAGGCCAGCGCTGGGAAGGTTTAAAAAGACAGAAAAGAAGATCCATTTCTGTAGCGCGTTGTTGGGTGAGGGATTCTGACGCAGCGTGCGGAGCCTGCAGGCGCGCTGGGACGACGGCCTGACTTTCGCACGCCAGTCTACACTGCGGTGACGCTGCCAGCTCAGAGCTCTCTACTCATGCAGCGGCCTCAGCACACTGAAAAGACGTTTTAGGAAGATCTCAAGCGTGGCCAAAACAGAAGTAACCAAGTCTGTGCTCTAAAGGTCATGCCTGGCGCTCTCAGGGAGCCTCTGGGATTTCACTGGGGTCGTTCACTTTCATGGTAAATACCCTTTTAATAATTGTCCTTGTCTGATCTCCAAGACCACAGTAGATTATAAGCCACAGATTCAAAGGAAGAAAAAGCAGTCAACTGACATTTTAACTCAGTGAGTCATTTTGCGTGAAACTACCTTCCTGTATGACTGACCTCATTCAGTCTTGCAAGAGCTCTATGGGCAAGCCACCTGTTCCAGGGGTAATAGGAAGACCACTGATACACATTAGCAGTCCTATATGCAAATCTGATTCCACCATCCATAACCATCCCAAGATTCAGAATGATTTAAGAACATGTGACTTAGTTGTCTTTGAATTTACCCACAGCCCATGCCCCTACTCTGTGCCTAGGGAAGTGACAGTCACACAGTAGTGCTCCATAAATGGATTTTAAACAAATAAATGAAAAGATGGTCTTGAGTAAGTTACCCCCTCTCAACTATCTCATCTGTAGAAAGAAGTAACATCTCTACCTCGAGAGTTTGCTAGGAATATTTACAAAAGATAGTTCTGTAGAAATAAAAATGCTAAATATAACATAGAACTTAAAATATTTGGTTATTAGGGGCTGAATTCACAGTGTCCCCAAAGGGTCGGGGAACCTTAGGTCCTTGTGCCTACTACTTGAGTAGTTGCCACTAGATGGCAATATTTTCTTAAGGCACATTGAGGCATTTTTGAGTCTACTCCAGTGGTCTTCAAACGGGGGTTCTCTTACAACCAGGAGTGATGAAAGCTTTCCCAGAGTGTTCTGGGTGGTCAGAGTATGGTACTCCTCTTCTGTGCATCTTCTCTCCTAAAACCAATCTGCTTGAAAAACAGCCTCCGTTCACAGTATCCCTTCTCCAGCTTTGTGAAGGAAAGATGTACAAATTATTCACCTCAAATCTGATTTTATGGCACTATCACGTGAACAAATACTACAGAGACATCAAACCTAGGTGAAATCTCCTTCAGTGATTAGCAAAGAACCAGTCTTATCTTAGACATACTTCTGTTGACGCTGATACCTGACTTTAGTAGTGGGGTAGTAGGCTTATATTGTTATGATCTGAATAAAATATATAGTGCAAAGGAATGGCAGTAATAAGGACTATTTCATCCTCTAAGAATTATCAAAGAAAACATTGACATTAAAGAAGCAAAGAGTTTGATTTTTTTAAATGCCAAATGTTTTTTCACAGATTCAAATATAATTATTTTCAGCTATTCTCAATACTCGTCCCAAGGTCATGTCATTAGCACGATAGAACGGTGTTAAAATGGCCAAAATAGTCTATTATTTCATTTTTAAGCAATATTTTTGTGGCACTGATAATTAAATCCAGGGCCTCGGGCATGCATAGTATGTATTCTACCGTTTCATTTTAAAATAGGTTCCTTGAGTTGTCCAGGCTGGCCATGAACTTGGAATCTTTCTGCTTTGGGACTGATGAGCAAACTCAGGCCTTGCATGTGGTAGACAAACTGAGCTATGCTCCCAGTCTTACTTGATTATTTTAATGTATCTAAAATGTTTTCTAGGATCAGCTGGACATGGTGGTACATGCTTACAATCCTACCTTGAGAGGCTAAGGCAAGATGATTGACATGAGTTTGAGTCCAGCCCAGGGTACACAGTGAGTAAAACCCAGCCTGAACTACATAGCAAGACCTTGTCTCAAAAAAAAAACTAAAACAAAAATAAAAATTTGTATAGCATCATTAAATTTGCCTTGACACATTGGCTAAAACAAGCTAATAAAGCTTTATATGATCTCTTTCAAATTGGTATGTTACTTAGTAAGATAATTATAAAACAGTTGTATAAAATCACGTGATAAAATATTCCAGTATTAATCACTTTTTATTTTTATCTATCACTTACTATAGAATATTGTCAATTGCCCACTAACAAAAACACAATTATACATTATGTGCCAGATCAACTCATTTTTGCAGTCTTTTTTTTTTAATCCATGGAAAAATCTACCTTGCTCAGCTTGTTACTTTGCTTTCATAACTTTAAAATTTGATAAATTAGTTAAATCTACTTCAACTTAATCTACCACTTCTTTTTTTTTTAGGTTTTTGGAGACAGGGTCTCGCTTTGTGGTTCAGGCTGGCCCTGAGCTCAGCCTCAAATTCACATCACAATCCTCCTGCCTCTGCCTCCCGAGTGCTGGGATGACAGGCGTGAGTCACCACGCCCGGCACTGTGGTATGTGGTACTGGTTGCTGCTGGGTGTGGGTCTCCACACCCAGTATTGTTATGTGGTTACCGGGGAATCGAACCCGGGTCCTTGCGCTTGCGAGACAGGCGCCGGAACCACTGAGCTAACTCCCCGGCCCTAATCTACCACTTCTAATCCTTATAATAACCTTTGAAATAAGTGCTGTTATTCCTCCCATACAGTTATTGTTATCCATTGGCATAAAAGCAAAAACTAAAACCCTTAAAACAAAACAAAAAACACAAACCAAATCACTATAGATATCACCAAGACTATGTATTGAATCTTGGACAAGTTATACTTCACATATTCCAATTGAAAAGGTTGAAATATCACATTGATTATTTAAGTTCAAGGTAATTGCAGCCAGGCTCAGGTGGGAGGGAGGAGGACTCTGAATTCAAAGCCTTCTCATGTAACTTAGTGAGATCCTTTTTCAAAATAAATATGAGCTGGGGATTTAGTGTAAGTGGTACTGCACCTACCTTTCAAGCGCAAGGGCCTGAGTTCAATCCCAGGTATACCCCAAGTTCAAAGCCAGCCTGGACTACAAAGCAAGACCCTGTCTCAAAAAAAACAAAACAAAATAAGGTCAGAGATTTAGCTGAATGGTTCTGGCGTCTGCCTTGGCCAGCTTGAACTACAAAATAAGACGCTGTCTCGAGAAACTAAAAACAAAATAAAAATGGAAATGTTTTTAAATGAGGGAGGATGAAGCTGTTTCAGAGTTGTAACTCAGTGCTTCCCAGGTTCAATCCCTAGCACTGAAAAAAAAAAAAAAAAAAAGATTTGAAGCAGAGGCCAAGAATATGACTTTGACCTTCAGTGCTGTTTCTGATTAAATTCACATTTGAAAGATGCCTTGTCCGTACTAGGAAACTGTAACGTCTCTTATCATTAAAGAGAATAAAGTTGAGATGCTAGAAATTCTGCACAAATGGGTCTTGTTAAAGCAACACTTATCTTCCGAGCTACTACCCTGCCCAGTTAAGGACTGAGCCAAGACCTTTTGCTTATCACGTTTTTGCAGCTGAGTATAACCCAGAATATAAGTAACTGACAATAACAGCTTCTTTGGGTCTTAATTTCTACTACATTCTTCTCCTATGCTACCTTCACTTAACTCTCAGACCTTGCTGGGAAAGTTGGGGAGTTTTTCTGCCCTACTCTTTCCTTAAAAAAAAAAAGGTTTTTTTGAGTCAGGGTCTCACTTTATAGCTGAGACTGACCCTGAACTCACATATAGTCTAGGCTATCCTTGAGTGCACAGCAATACTCTTGCCTCTGCCTCCTGAGTGTTGGGATTACAGGCGTGATCCACCACACCCGGACGTTTTACTGTTTCTACAACAAGGATGGAGCCCTAAAAGGCTGAGAGCCTGCAGATCAGCTCCTAGGAAACCTGGCAAGAGCTAGCAGAAAGTAGGAATTGCTACAAAAGACAGCACTCTCTCTATAGTGCCTAGTCAAGACAGAGAAAAGTAAAAAAAAATTCCCTTGTCCCTTCTTTTTTGAATTGAGACTGGCAAGAGAAAAACATTTGTAAGAATCATTTCTTCTAAAAAAAAATTCTAGTTGTTGGAGTTGTGACTCTTGTGATTTTGGTTCTGCAAACCTGTTGGTTAATGACTCAGCCTTGCTGAATAGTCCTCATTTCCTTATACAGGGAATAATCAAAATATACAGTGAATGTTTAAATTTTTAAAATTAATTACAATAAAAGACATGGTGCTACTAACATTCCTCATAATACTGTCCCTCTCTTTAAACCTACTTATCCTACTGTCCAGTTCTGGAAGTTCTCTTTCATGAGACTCTTACAAGGTCTGATAAAAAATATGGCAAATGCTATTGTCAAGTGCCAGCCAATAGAAAGGCAGGTCCATAAAGCACTAGCATGTGCCTTTGTCCAGTCACCCATGGGATCTGGCAGTGCCTGACCTCTGGATTTCCCCAAAGTCAAAGTGACTATGAAAGGTAAACGTTCTGAATTGTTTCAGAACGTCGACACAGCCTGAGTCTGAGGCCAAAGGATGCAAGTTCCGACGAGCCTGCGCAACTTTTAAGACCCTTTCTCAAAATAAAAATATTTAACATGAAAAGAATGAAATTTGTAATTCTTTAAAAGAAATTTAACATGGCTGGGCATGTAGCTCAATAATAAAGCACCCGCGGGTTAAGGTCCCAGTGGGGGGATACATTTGTTGCATAGATTAGCCTGGAACTTTTGATCTTCCTGCCTCAGCCCCCAGCCTCGGCTGCAGTTCCAAGTGTGCAGTACTTACTGCTCCTGGTCTCCAGTATGCTGCCTAAGACGCAGGATGCTACCTTGATCCCTCAACTTTTCTGTGTTACCTGTTTTTCTCTAGGCAAGTCCAAAGTTTCTGAAGTATTGGGATGAAGGATCTGGGTTTATTCAGATATAGCTCACACATTATAAACTGTGTCAATTTAAATGTATCACTAGATGACTTTTGACACACAGATACAATCATATGATGTCTACTTATTGTAATATAAAATATTTCCAGTACCCCAAAAAAGATCTCCTTTGCACTTATACCCTATTCCCAACCTCTGGAAATCAGTGATTGGCTTTTTACAACTGTGGTTTTGACTTTTCTTAAAATTTCATATAAATAGAATAATACAGTATGCAGTATTTTGTGTCTAGCTTCCTTACCTTGGCATTCATTCTTTTGAGATCCATCTATTTCGTTGTGCATATCAGTACTTTTCTTTTATTGCTGAGTGGTATTTCATTTTATCAATATGCTGTAATTTATTTTTCTGGTCACTAAGAGATAGAGATAGACATGTAGAGCATTTCAAATTTGGCTATTAGAAACAAGATACTATTACCATTCATGAACAAGTCTCTATATGAGTGTGTTTTTATTTCTGTTAGGTTAATATCTATGAGTAACCTGGGCATCCCTAGAATGCCAGCCCTCAAGAAGCTGAGGCAGGAGAGTCACCCAAGTGTGAGGCCAGCCTGAGCTGTACAGTGAGTTCAAGGTCACCTTGAACTATATGGTGAAACCCTATGTCAAACAAACAAACAAAAAATAATATCTAGGAGGGCCGGGGAGTTAGCTCAGTGGTTCTGGCGCCTGTCTTGCAAGCGCAAGGGCCCGGGTTCGATTCCCCGGTAACCACATAACAATACTGGGTGTGGAGACCCACACCCAGCAGCAACCAGTACCACATACCACAGTGCCGGGCGTGGTGGCTCACGCCTGTAATCCCAGCACTC
>PVIR01025801.1:0-11458 GCA_004026965.1 Petromus typicus | reverse complement strand
TCTAGGAAATTTCTAGGTCATTGCTAAATGTGGGTTTAATAAACTTTTTTTGTGTTGGCCTTATATATGTTCCCCACACACATACTACCATGGATCAAACTCAAGACCTTGCATTTGTGAGGCAGGTTCTGTACCACTGAGCTAAATCCCCAGCCCCAAGGCCTTACATATGTATGTGAGCTTGAAATTCATTTTTAATTCTAGTATCTTTTTTCTAGATTGCTTAGGATATTCCACATAGATAATGTCATATGTGAACAAATCCCTGTTCCCCCATTTTTCTTTAATTAATTTTCATTTCCTTACTGGACCATCTAGGACCTCCAGCACAGTGTTCAATAGATGTGGTTTGATGAGTATCCTTGCCTTGTTCTTGACCATAGAGAAAAAGCATTCAGTCTTATACTATGAAGCATGGTATGATCTGTGGATTTCTCACAGATGCCCTTGGGGATGTGAGACCCAACTTGACCAAAAAAAGCCATTTTGTTATAAACCTCCACTTTGTATTCTGTAACCTCCTTGGGAACCCAGAACTTTCTTCCTGGAAAATGTTCACACAGCCTGTGTACACAGCTTCAGATTGTATGTTTTTAGAACACACTATCCTATAGTAACCAGTGATCTAATCGTTGCTATTGGCTTCTGTAATGACTCGCTCCTGCACTTTAACAATAGAATGACCTAATCTCTCCTGCATAGAAAACTCCTGAAAACAGGTGGGGGGGTAGGTTTTGCCCTTAAATAGTGTGCTTTAGTCTAACTTGCTGCCTTCTTCCACATGGAAGGATGCTCCCAGCTGGGTAATAAAGTGCTTGGTTGGACTTTAAGATCATGTTGTGTCCTGAGAGATTGTCAATTGGTGGGATTTAGTCCCTACAGACATTTCCCTCTATTCCTGGCATATTGTACTGGCAAAAAGTTGTTTTATTATATTGTCTCGTGGTCCTTTTAATATCAATGTGTTGTTCTCATTTTCATCCCGTTTTAAATACTTTCTACATTTCTCCTTTTTTTTTTTGAGACAGGGTCTCGCTTTGCAGTTCAGGCTGGCCCTGAGCTCAGCCTCAAACTCACATCACAGCAATCCTCCTGCCTCTGCCTCCCGAGTGCTGGGATTACAGGCGTGAGCCACCACGCCCGGCACTGTGGTAAGTGATATTGATTGCTGCTGGGTTTAACATGCCCAGCATTGTATGTGGTTACTGAGGATCAAACCCTTGCACTTGCAAAACAGGCACCCGAACCACTGAGCTAACTCCCCACCCCTACATTTCTCTTTGGCTTTCAACAAATCACACAGCTCATGATTTACTTTCTAGGTATTTGGAGATTGTCCAGAAATCTTTCTGTTATTTTTTTTTCTAATTTGATTCAGTTTTCATCAGAGAAACATTCATTTTATGTCTTACTTCCTTTTTAAATTATTGAGACTTGTTTCATGGCCCATGTGGTGGTTAGAAAGTCCACCTACTGGGGGAAAATGGAGACTTTATTATGCTAATGAAGGTCTCAGGTCTGAGCAACAGTCTGTGTCTCTTTGCAGATGGTACATTGGAGTTTGGGTTTGCATATCAGTCTGAGGAGTTCAGTCAGCGTGCCTCCCTCCTGCGAGGACAGTCTGCCTCTTGATGTTCTCTGAACACAATGGCAAAGTCTTAACTGAAAACCACACATTCTAATCTTCCAGGTATTTTCAAGAACCGTATCCATACGTTTGTATCCATATATTTATTTTAGTATTAGAACATAAATGAATGAAGATCTGAGGCCTCTCGATAAATTTTATTTGTTGGATTACTACATTTTCTATCTCAGAATTAAGAATTAACTCAAGTCAACTTAATGTTGTTTATACATGAATCTATTTTGAAGAGAAATGTGATCATATTGCTCAACATAATTGAATTTAATCATTTAAGTTGCTGCTAAATGTATTGAATCTAAGCCTCCTTGGAATCACTCCCAAAATTCTATTCATGAACAAACTGAAATGAAATATTTTTAGAGCCATTAGACATTAGGCAACTACACTATTGAGCCATTATTTTTTCATTTTTATTTTTTATTTGTTTGTTATTCTGGGATCAAACCCAGAGCTTTGTACATGCTAATCATGTGCTCTACCAGGGAGCTATGTCCTCAACCTTAGAATACTTTTAATATGCTTCTATGAATCGTAATTGCAGTATATGAATGAAAATTAATGGACTCTTAGAAGACATTGTCAACAGGATCAAAACGCAAAGCAAAACAAATGAAAACGTGAGTTTTGGTTCCTCCTATAAAGCAGATTGGAGAGGGAGGAAGGAGCACCCTGTCCTTCTTGTATATCCCCACAGCCAGTACTCGACCTTTTTGTTGTGCCAAGATCCTCTGCCCTCAGAGCACCGGAAGACTTTCGTTCTTTATCTTATCTTTTTTTTTTTTTTTTTTTTTTTTGAGACTAGGTCTCTATATGTAGTTCAGACTGTCCTTGAACTCGGTATGTAGTTTAGACTGGCCTCGAGCTTGTGATGATCCTTCTGCCTGGGCAGTACTAAGATTATAAGTGTGTACCAGCATGGACGACATTTCATTTGTAATTGTGGGAAAGGGTGCAGTGACAGCAGGACTAGGTTAGATCCTCAGTCCCTGTGAAGACTGTTTTCACAAGGCTAGTTGGGCATTTCAAACTATACTTTTCCCTGTCAGTTTAATGTGTAGAGTCCCTGTATGTCAAACTAGGCAAGAGGACTTTCTTTTGTTTTGGGGGGGTTTTTTTGAGGCAGGGTCTCACTTTGTAATTTATGCTGGCCCTGAACGCACTATGTAGCCTAGGATACACTCGACCTCACAGCAATCCTCCTGTCTCTTCCTCCCCAGTACTGGGATGACAGGCGTGAGACACTGCACCCAGCATTGTGGTGTGTGGTACTGGAGATCGAACTTGGGACCTTGTGCTTGCCAGGCAGACTCTAGAACCACTGAACTAAAGCACAGGCCAGGAGGCTTTTCAATTGCAACCTCTAAATCAATACAGAAGACTGTTACAGCACCAGATCTCAGGAACTAATCCTACCACCAGTCACCATGTTTTTCCCCCAAGGAACTTTTGTCTAAAATAACCACAAATCTGCAGATGCTAGACTATACTAACTGTTCCCACTTGTAACATTTCAGTGCTAACTCAATCACTCTCATCCAGTAAATGTCTTAAACATTCTTGGCACACCATGATACATCTTATTTAAAAGCAGAATTGATATTAGAGAAACATAACTCACAACCTGCTAGAGGTCAGGTGTGCCACATTCATCTCCCCTGCAATTAAAGAATGAATTCCAAAGGACAAAGTAGGAAAGGTTTGTGGGTAATAAGAATATCTCCTGAGAGACAGCAGGGATCCTGAGTGGGTAGCAACTCCAATGCCCTTTGTCAAGCTTTAGTTAAGAAGGTTACAATATGGGATACAACTGGGTCAAACTATGATCAATCAATTACAAATATATCTGCTTAACTAATATTGATCCTGTAGCAAGGGTATGTGACAGACATCGCTAATCTTGCTTATCGATGACTTCTAGAACAGGAGCATTTTGGGACGAGTCCAGGTGTGGGATATCCCCCACCACCGTGTCTGGTGCATATCTGGACTTAGTACTCATTTGCACTAGTTACAGTACAGGCTTGAGTTCTGAATATTCCTCAGGGAAGTATGCAAGGCTGGCCATTGTGTCTTTATCTCAGGCCTTATCATCGTCAGATGTACCTTCAGTCGCAGTTTGGATATCTGTGTTTCCCACTGACCTCCTTGACAGCCAGGTTCCTCTGACTATATAGTAATTCCTAATTTAGCTGCCTAGAGCAGCAGGAATAGGGATGTCGCTCAGTGATAGAGTGCTTGCTCAGCGTGCACAAAACACTGGGTTCAGTTCCCAGTACCCACACCCTCCGGAAGAAACTAAAAGAAGTATTATCAACATCACATTTAAAGCCAAGACATGAAAGAAACATCCAAGGCCTCTGCCACAGAGCCTGTGATAGGATAAGCAGTTCATCTGTTCAAGAGGAAACATTTTCTTGAAGTTCCTCAATAGCTGTTAAAAAAAAATATCTATAGGGCCAAGGATTTAGCTCAGTGGTTCCGGTGTCTGCCTTGCAAGCCCAAGGTCTAGAGTTCGATCCTGGTAAGCACATACCACAATGCTGTGTGTAGTGGCTCATGTTTGTAATCCCAGCACTCAGGAGGATTGCTGTGAACTCAAGGCTAACCTGGGCTACATAGTGAATTGAGGACTAGCCTGAACTACAAAGCGAGATCTTGTCTCAATAAATAAATAAATAAATACATACATACATAAATAAATTCTTCATTCCAGGGCCAGAGATTTAGCTCAGTGGCACTGCCCCTGCCTCTCAAATGCTAGGTCCTGAGTTCCACCCCTGGTATGGCAAAAAAAAAAAATCTTCACTTCAGTTTCCACTTCCAGGACAACTCAACCTAAAATAGTTAGTGCCTGCTCTCTTTGAACATGTTTTAGCTATTGTCTGAGACCATCTCAGCTAAAATAGCCCGAGGGTTCACAAATCTCTGTTTGTATTATTTACATAATCTGTTATCAGCCATCACTTTAAAATGAACTTTTATTATGTCTTAGTCACTTTCCTTGTCACTAAGACACTATGTCTGACTCCTACAATTTGAAACAGGAGAAGTTTATTTTGCTTCATTGTTTTTTAGATATTTGGGTCCATGGTCTGTTTGAAGGTGGAAAAAGCATGACTGAAGAAGCTACTTGGAGTCCAGGAAGCAGAGCAAAAGAGAGTAGGGGAGCTGGGGAGCGAGACCCTCTTCCAGGTCCCGCCCCAGTGACCTCCTCTCACCGGGCCTCATCTCCTGAAACTCACACAGCCCCTAACTCAGATAGATGAACCCAACAAAATCAGAGACCTATGACGGACGCAACGCATTCCCAAAGTCTCTCAGTGTGTGGCTCTGGGGGACAGTTAGATCCAAACCATAGCATTATTCCACTCTTCTCAGAAAAGTCATTCAGCGCCAAAACCACCAGGCAGCTTTGTAAAACAAAGCTGTAAATGATATTCAAAATGAGATTAGGGGAAAGCAACACTAAGACCAGCTTACAGGGCTGACATCCCTAATGAGCTCCTCCTGGGAGCTGTGGGTTCTGTTATTTAGTATGGATCAAAGACTTGAAAATATTCTTAACCTTTGATCTTCCAAATTCTGCTGCTATGAATTTCCATTTATCATAAAGGACCAAAGATATACACCAATATGTATATATCAGAGTGCTCATTACAATTTATTTCTCTCACCCAAAAAAATGTGCTCACAGGGGGCCGGGGAGTTAGCTCAGCGGTTCTGGCGCCTGTCTTGCAAGCGCAAGGGCCCGGATTCGAGTCCCCGGTAACCACATAACAATACTGGGTGTGGAGACCCACACCCAGCCGCAATCAGTACCACATACCACAGTGCCGGGCGTGGTGGCTCACGCCTGTAATCCCAGCACTTGGGAGGCAGAGAGGCAGGAGGATTGTGATGTGAGTTGGAGGCTGAGCTCAGGGCCAGCCTGAACCACAAAGCGAGACCCTGTCTCAAAAAAACCTTAAAAAAAAAAAATGTGCTCACAAGCTAGAGAGCTATAAAATACAGAGCTAAAATAGTTAAATCTGTCTATATGGTTCATATGAATAACAGAATTTCATGTAACCAGATACTAGGAAAATGATGCTATGGAGAAATGATTATATTGTTGTGTTGATAGATAAAAAAAACAAGTTATAAGAAATATATAAGGTGGGGGTCAGGGAGTTAGCTCAGTGGTTCTGGCACCTGTCTTGCAAGCACAAGGGCCCAGATTTGATTCCCCGGTAACCACATACAGTACTAGGGGTGGAGACTCACCCCAGCAGCAACTAGTACCACATACCACAGTGCTGGGCGTGGTGGCTCACACCTGTAATCCCAGCACTCGGGAGGTAGAGGCAGGAAGATTGCTGTGATGTGAGTTTGAGGCTGAGCTCAGGGCCAGCCTGAACCACAAAGTGAAACCCTGTCTTAAAAACCTTAAAAAAAAAAGAAAAGAAATATATAAGATGGGGGAGGGATTTAGCACAGTGGTTTGGGCACCTGTTTTGCAAGCACAAGGGCCCGGATTCAGTCCCCGGTGACCACATACAACACTGGGTGTGGAGACTCACATTCAGCAGCAATCAGTACCACATAGCACAGTGAGCTCAGGGCCACCTGAACTACAAAGTGAGACCCTGTTTCAAAAAAAAAAAAAAAGAAAAGAAAAGAAATATATAAGGTATCATTTTAATTTTTTTTGTTGTTGTTGTTGTTTGTTTTTTGAGACAGATTCTCAATTTTTTTTTTTTTTTTTTTTTTAGTTCAGGCTGGCTCTGAGCTCACTGTGTAGCCCAGACAAGCCTTGAACTCACAGCAATCCTCCTGCCTCTGCCTCCCAAATTCTGGGATTACAGGTGTGAGCCACCACACCCCACATTGTGGTATGTGGTACTGATGGCTGGTGGGTGTGAGTCAGCACACCTGGCATTGTGGTATGTGGTTACCAGGGGATTGAACTGGGACCTTGCATTTGCAAGGCAGGCATCAGAACCATTGAGCTAAATTCCCAGGCCCTTGCCTGCATTTTCCAAAGTTACTATTTAACATGGTTTTTTTTATAATTAAAAAAATATATTATCTCGACCCTCAATTGAATTCGGAATGTTCTATGACGACCCCGATTTGCTCATTGGTCTCTGCAAGCTCTCTGAGGCATGTGTATGAAGGACAAAGCATGAAGCAACGGTGTTGGTTAAAAAGAGAATCCTTCCAATCTGACCACATAGAACAAGGCAGGAGTAAAAATGGAGGAGAGGTGGTAAAAGGGGGCTTAAAACACTTTAAATGGCTTTGTTACAAAATTTTAAAATGACTGTAGCAAGTTTTCTTTCTAGGAAGAGTCACTATATGATGTTTCAGCAAGTGAACTATTTTATGTTTTTAAGAGATGACAAACTTCACTGATCACCAAGACCATATACTATTTTTATATTTATAAAGACTTTGAAGTTCAAATATATGCTGTTTGGGAATCTTAGTCTAGACTAGAGAATAATAGCTCTTCCTTAAATAATATAAAAATATATTTAAAAACTGTCCTTGAGCAAGGAGAAATCTTAAAAAGTGAAGATGTGGGTCAGAACCAACTCAGTATATTTCTTATGAAATATTTATATATTTGACTAAGGATAGTAAATACATAAAATATTAGGCATGTTTATATATGACATTAATATAAGCTAAATGTAATAATTTAATAATGAAAAAGTGAACACAAGCTGCATATATATTTCATCAAAGCTATCAAGACGTACAATGTAGAGTGGGGATTTAGCTCAGTGGGTCTGGTGCCTACCTTACAAGTGCAAGGGCCCAGGTTTGATCCCCAGAAACCACATAGAACAATGCCCGGCATGGAGACACTCACATCCACCAGCACTCAGTAGCAGATACCACAGTGCCGGGCGTGGTGGCTCACGCCTCTAATCCCAGCCCTCAGGAGGCAGAGGCAGGAGGATTGCTGTGAGTTCAAGGCTGATCTCAGGGCCAGCCTTAACTACTAAAGCAAGACCCTGTCTCAAAAAAAAAAAAAAAGAAAAAAAGAAAAAAGCACAACTCAGACTTATGCCTTTTCTGTACACTTCTGTATGTCTTGTTTACAGAGCCCCATGTCTTTCGGTACAGTACATTTTGTTTCCTTGGTACTGTAATTTCTGCCCTTTGTATAATAATATAGTGCAGTACAGTACTATAGTTTTATTATATAATGCAAGCTTACCTGTAAGTTAAAAATATAATAATTTTTCATTTTGAGACTGAGTCTCTATATCATCCAAGCTGACCTTAAACTCACTACGTAGCCCAGGCTGGCCTTAAACTTGTGACAATCCCCCTGCCTCAGCCTCCAGAGTACTGGGATTACAGGTATGAACCACTACGCCGAACTCTGCTCTTATCTGCATAACTTACATGTAAGATGTCCTCCTACTCACAAAAGTAAAGAATCACTCTCCTAGAGTAATTTTCCAGCTGAAAACAATAATTTTTTTCTTCCACAATCTTTATTGTAATGAATTTAAATTTTAGTATAGGTACTATTCAATAACGCAAACCCACGTAACCTGATGAGTGTCTAAATTAGATAACAAAGTCAGTTGTGTAGATCACCAGTGATCCACTTCAGAGACTTTGCAGGGTCTGCAGTACCGCCAGAGTAAACACTCTGCCCTCTGCGCTGTTTAGGGCGGAACTGCGCTGGAACATCGCCTCTTACTGGACTAGTCCCTTTCTCAATTTGGCCAGGAAGAAATAATGAAAGTCAACAGCTTTCTCAGGGGTGATAAACATTGTGCTACTCTGTGCTTCTTGCATATCAGCAAGGTCAAACAGCACTTGGAGACAGGCGAGGTGCAGGGCTATAAAACCTTGTTGTCAGTAATGGTGGTGGCCCAAGGTCACCCTACAAAGTCAGGTTCACACAACATATTAATCTCTTCGAATTATGGATGTGGAGATAGTAGGCACTCAGGATGTATTTGTTGAATAAATGAATACAGGTGTTCATTTAATAACTTTTGGTTTTATGACAGAGTTGTGTTGCTTTGACCTACAATCCACTGCTCAGACTTTCGTCTTTTTGTACACTTCTGTATGTCTTGTTTACAAAGCCCCATGTCTTTTGGTACAGTACATTTTGTTTCCTTGGTACTGTAATTTCTGTCCTTTGTGTAATAATATAGTGCAGTACAGTACCATAGTTTTATTATACAATACAGTCTTACAAGTAAATTAAAAATATAAATAAAGAAAGAAAGCAGAGCTCAGCCTAGTGGCTCATACCTGTAATCCCAGTACTCTGGAGGCTGAGGCCGGGGGATTGCCACAAGTTTAAGGCCAGCCTGGGCTACATAGTGAGTTTAAGGTCAGCTTGGATGATATAGAGAGACTCAATCTCAAAACCAAAAAAAAAAAAAAAAAAGTTAAATAAATACATAAAAGCAGAGTTATCAAGCTGGAGTTTTCTTTGGTCATTTCTTTGTTCTGAACATTGTTATGTACATACTACATACAATTCCTTGCTTAGCAACCAGTTCATTTAACAACTTAGTCACTGGAATGGAATCCGGTTGTTAACCGAGGGCTGTCTGTATTAAAGTGCTTCTTAGTAGCAGGAATGTATAATCTGAAACGTAGCCTCACCTCCCATCTGTCCAGGAAGGCTGGCTCTGCTCCCAGCATCTGGCAGCAGGCGGCACCTGGGGCGCTCACAAGTCACACACTCGTGACTCAGGAGATGCCACACCGACGCTGGTGCCACAGACAAGTGTCCTGTGGTTGAGAGGACTTACAGTGTAACTATCCCAGCCTATGAATATTCACATGTTTGTGGAAGGGCAGTTGTTGGAGAAAGAAGGTCTGGACTGGAAATGTGACATGTGTCTATTACATTTGGTGTTTTAGAACTTGAATTTAGTTTAGACCACTTGATTGTAAAGAACTTAGGGGCTGAAAATTTAGCTCACATACAGAGTTACATCCCTTGTCTCTTCTTGCTTTTATTTATTTATTTATTTAATTTTTTTTTTGAGACAGAGTCTCACTTTGTGGTTCAGGCTGGCCCTGAGATCAGCCTCCAACTCACATCACAGCAATCCTCCTGCCTCTGCCTCCTGAGTGTTGGGATGACAGCCATGAGCCACCATGCCCGGCAATGTGGTATGTGGTGCTGATTGCTGCTGGGGTGAGTCTCCACACCCAGTGTTGTATGTGGTTACCGGGGATCGAACCCAGGCCCTTGCACTTGGAAGACAGGCGCCAGAACCACTGAGCTAAATCTCCCGCCTTTTTTTTTTTTTTAAATAAATAGAGTCTCACTAAGTCAATAAATTGTCCAGGTTGGACTCAAACTTCCAATCCTCTCCTGTCTCACTCTCCCAGAGTTGCTTCTGCCACAATGTTTGGCTTCAGCAAAAGTCCTGGGATATGGGCCGGGGATTTAGCTCAGCGGTTCCGGCGCCTGTGTTGCAAGTGCAAGGACCTGGGTTCGATCCCCGGTTAACCACATGCAATACTGGGTGTGGAGATTCACGCCCAGCAGCAGCCAGTACCACATACCACAGTACCGGGCGTGGTGGCTCACGCCTGTAATCCCAGCACTCGGGAGGCAGAGGCAGGAGGATTGCTGGGATGTGAGTTGGAGCCTGAGCTCAGGGCCATCCTGAACTACAAAGCGAGACCCTGTCTCAAAAAACCTAAAAAAAAAAAAAAAAAACAAAAAAAAAAAAAAAAAAACTAAAAATAAATAAAATATATTAAATAAATAAATAAATACTGCTGCTTTAAAAAAAATTTAAAAAAGCAACCCCGGAAAATCTAAGGTGGCACCTTACAGAAACTTTCAGTTACACAAAAGTCTTCTAAGGCCTTGAGGTAGACCACAGACCCTTCCTGTTAAGACTGGAGCTTTTACAATCCCTGGCATCATCACAACAACAACAAAATGAACAAAACTTTCAGCAGTATTGTGGCCACAGTTCCTCTGGAGCCTCACAGGGTACCAGATTAAAGAAAAGCCCTCTTCATGACTCAGTCAAGAGGTGGAATTGAATCTCCACTCCTCTGCGTCCGGAAGAGCACGTGTTGGTCTTGTAACAGCAGCCAGACTACGCCAGAAATGTCGCTGCCTGACTTCCGAGCCCAAAAAGGCCAGGCAGATTCTACCTAGTCTTCCCGAACGCTCTCTGTCAAGGCAAGGCCGAGGCGTGGGAAGCCGCAAGTTAGTGCTTAACAATCCCAGCTGAAGCCAGCCTCTAATTATCACAGCCCCATCAGCTTCCCCTCCTCCCAGCCAAGGAGACAGATGACACTTCTCAACTACGTACTGCACCATCCCTAAACCTCAGTTGGAGCATAATAAGATAGTTCTGTTCCACCAAATTTGGAGTAGTTTCATACACAGCAGAAGAAAGCAAAACAGGAATCACGACACATTAAAGGAAACAAAATCAGGGCCAGGGACTTAGCTCAGTGCTTCTGGTGCCTGCCTTGCAAGCACGAGGGCCCCAGTTTGATCCCCAGTAACCACATACAACAATGCCAGGCATGGTGACTCACACCCACCAGCAATCAGAACCACATACTACAGTGCCGGGCATGGTGGCTCACGCCTGTAATCTCAGTACTTGGGAAGCAGAGGCAGGAAGATTGCTGTGAGTTTGAGGCTCGCCTGGGCAACATAGTGAGCTCCAGGCCAGCCTGAATTACAAAGCAAGACCCTGTCTCATAAAAAGAAAGAAAGAAAGAAAGAGAAAAGAGAAAGAAAGAAAGAAGGAAAGGGGGCCGGGGAGTTAGCTCAGTGGTTCCGGCGCCTGTCTTGCAAGC
>PVIR01025800.1:0-24590 GCA_004026965.1 Petromus typicus | reverse complement strand
GCTTTGTGGTTCAGGCTGGCCCTGAGCTCAGCCTCAAACTCACATCACAATCCTCCTGCCTCTGCCTCCCGAGTGCTGGGATTACAGGCGTGAGCCACCACACCCGGCACTGTGGTATGTGGTACTGGTTGCTGCTGGGTGTGGGTCTCCACACCCAGTATTGTTATGTGGTTACCGGGGAATCGAACCCGGGTCCTTGAGCTTGCAAGACAGGCGCCGGAACCACTGAGCTAACTCCCTGGCCCCCCTGTCCTGTGCTTTTATAATGAGAGAAACACCCAAACAGACCTTTGGTCTGTCTTGTGCATTTAAAATTATTGCTTATGTAGGAAAAGTAAAAATGAAGAGTTTTTCTAAGTATCACACACTAACCAACTACACCACTGGAACTCTTCAAAAATTGTAAGAGTTGGGCTGGGGATTTAGCTCAGTGGTTCCGGTGTCTGCCAAGCAAGTGCAAGGTTCCTAGTTTGAACCCTGGTAACCACATACAATGCCAAGCATGACAACTCACACTCACCAGCAATCAGTACCACATAACACAGTGCTGGGCATGGTGACTCACACCTGTAATCCCAGCACTCAAGGGAGGCAGAGGCAGGAGGATTGCTGAGTTCAAGGCTCGTCTAGGCTACATAGTGAGCTCAGGGCCAGCCTGCACTACAAAGCAAGACCCTGACTGAAAAAATTATGAGAGTTCTAAAATTCAAACCCTTGATTTTTTACACTGTTGAAAGATAAGAGAAAGCTCATAGTCAGGAAAAGGGCCACTCTCTGACCCCATGTTGTCTCTGTGAACCTCCAGATTCTGGCAAGCAAGAGACTCCACACTGGAAGCAGCTGTTGGACAGGCCACTAGAGCCAGGGTCAAGACTGGCTCTGCTTTCCTGCCTGCTGTGGATGGCCTCTCAGACCCCCACAGGGCCCCGAACATGAGGTCTTCTCTCCCAGTAAGGGTACCAGCTTCCTGAGAAAAGGAGTGGGCAGGTCAACACACTTCACCCAAGTACTATGACTCAGGGCCTTCCCTGCCCTGCCATCCAAGGGCAGGATTCTTTTTCTCTTTTTCTGCGAACCTGGGCTCCTGAAGACCCTGTCTCACAAAGGTGAGGGAAGCAGAAGGAGCTACTTGCCATGTGGTCATCAATGCGTCTGAAGTCCAGGTACACAAGGTCAGGAAGGTAGGCATAGATGAACATCCTGTAACCCTCCTTCTGGATGATGGGGTTTCCTGTGAGGCTGAGTGTCCGCAGGCACTTGAACTGCCGCAGGTAGATGATCTGGGGGCAGTCGGGGGACGGAGTCATTTCCTGGCCACTGCAGCGCTGAGAGCACACAGGGCAGCCTCGCTCCACACTCTCCAGAGTTTTCAGCTGGTCAAAGTTCCTTCTCAGTGCACAGGCGAGGAAGCAGGGCTTCCAAACCAGACAGCTCTACAGAGACCTTGCATCACACCTAGGTTTCCAAAGACTCAGTAAACCAGTTTTCAGTTATCTAACATCTGTAGGCCTCAACTTTCTCATCTGCAAAGTGGGCACAAGTATCCTGTATATATTATAGGTGATGTAAAGATTAAATGAAATAAGTTATGGAAAACGTTCAGAAGAGTCCCTGGATAGAGAGGCATCCCAGGTGCCAAGGTAGAAAGACCTCAAGTTCGAACCTAGACTGGATTACTTAGCAGAACCATCTGTCAAAATCGAATATTTAAAAAGAGCTGGGTCTTGGGTTCAATTCCCAGTAATACACAGACAAGACGTACATACACACAAATGCACATGTGTGTGCATAAAAAGTGTCAGGCTCCTACCTAATGAAGGGTAATTGTAGTAGTTGCTACCATTACTATCATTGTTAATTTCACTGGTCACTCAGAATAGCTGTACCTTTTTGCTCACTTTTGGAAAGGTCCAAATCTCCTAAATTGAATGGAGCTAATGTATGGCTAACTTTGCGTTCACTAAACAATAGTGAGAGGGACATTCCACTAGCTGCTGTTCATTCCTCCTCTACTCCAGTTTTAGTAAAATGAGAAAAAAAATCAACCACATAGTTCATACTTCATGTGATGGCACTGTTTGAGTACCCTGCCACAGGCCTTGGGTGGCAGAACTGCACGTGCTTTTCTAAATGCATTTCTTTCAGTCTTTTTTATTTTATTAGTCCATCAAACTTTACTTTTACTAAGTATCAAACAGCTTTCAGGTACGTGGTTAGCTTTGGCAGTACAGCCAGGAACGTGGCTCACAAATCTTTGCCCAAGTAACCCAACAGCAAGAGCTTACATTCTAGGGGTGGAAAAATGTTTTTAAAAAATAATATCATTACAGTTCAAGGTAAGTGCTATAAAGAGCATAAAGATGGTTCCGTGAGGGAAAATAATAAAGAGGCCTTTCTGAATGAGGGGCTCAGAGGTCCCAGAGGGATGATGTTTAATCCTGGACCAGCGGGAGTCAGCCATGGCAGACCAGGGAGAGCATGTTCCCAGAGTGAAAACAGGGCAGGCAGAGGCCTTGAGATAGACGGGAACTTGGCATTTACCAGGGACTGAACGGAGCCCAGGCAGCTGCAGAATGACGGGCAGGGAGATATAAAAAGGTAGGAAATGCCACTGGGGCCAAAGTTAGGGGAGTTCTGGTGAAGCCCACATAGGCTGCGAGCACATAGTTTGTATTTTTCCCCCAAGGATGATGAAGCCATTGGAATTTGAAGTGTCTGTCTATGTGGGAGATAGGATCGAGTTTAATTTTTTTTTTTTT
Source organism: Petromus typicus (assembly GCA_004026965.1). NCBI lineage: Eukaryota > Metazoa > Chordata > Mammalia > Rodentia > Petromuridae > Petromus > Petromus typicus. The sequence goes on along the minus strand of PVIR01025800.1, from coordinate 21,831 downwards.
TGAGACAGGGTCTTGCTTTGTAGTTCAGGCTGGCCCTGAGCTCAGCCTCAAACTCACATCACAGCAATCCTCCTGCCTCTGCCTCCCGAGTGCTGGGATTACAGGCGTGAGCCACCACGCCTGGCACTGTGATATGGGGTACTGATTGCTGCTGGGCGTGAGTCTCCACGCCCAGTATTGTATGTGGTTACCGGGGGATCGAACCCGGGCCCTTGAGCTTGCAAGACGGGCGCCGGAACTACTGAGCTATATCCCCGGCCCTCGAGTTTAATTTTTAAGAAATACTCCAAGTGAGACTCTATTCTTCATCTTTTAGATTTGCAAAGAGAAAAGTTTGGTAACCAAGTGTGTTGCGGAATGTGAGATAGAACAGGCTGTCCCATCGTTGGCTGATGGGCCTATAAACAGCTTTATTTGTAGAGTGGGCGATTTGGCTAAGCTCTATCAGAATTACACTGAATATGGCCTCTGATCTGGCAGTTCCGCTTTATGAGTTTATCTTATGGAAGGTTTCATCCAGGTCAGGGTAACCTCATTCAAGAACATCCTCTGTTCAAGGACATTCACTGTAGTTTGTGTACAATGGCACCACGGTAGAACCAACATTGGATGCCACATCCGGGAATTGGAAAACATGTCATGCCATGTCTAAGCAACGGTATGATCCAGCAGGGAAGGGGGACTGACAATCTGAGGGAATGGGGACAGCTAAAGGCTGGGAGGTGCCCATACATAATTCCTAGATACCAGGCACCTGGAGAAAAACACAGGTGACTTAGAAGTAGCTATGGCCCTGGGAGAGGGAAGCAAGGACAGAAGTCAAGAGTGAGAAGACTTCCTGTGTGCCCTGAGTTCTGCTTTGAAGTCTGTGGGGTTTTTTTGTTTGTTTGTTTTTGTGTTTTGAGACAGGGTTTTGTAGTCCAGACTGGTTCCCAAGCTCACTACGTACCCCAGTCGAGCCTCGAACTCACAGCAGTTCTCCTACCTCTCCCTCCCTGAGTGCTGGGATTACAGGTGTGAGCCATCATGCCCGGCATTGTGGTGTGTAGAACTGATTGCTGGTAGGTATGAGTCACCATGCCTGGCATTGTTGTATGTGGTTACTGGGGATTGAACCCAGGCCCTTGCCCTTGCAAGGCAGGCGCCGGAACCACTGAGCTATATCCCCGGCCCTGAAATCTGTGTCAACTTGCAATAAGCAAGTAGTAAGCCTTGAAGTAAGTAATGGGCAAAAGAGCATGGAATTAGATGTCAGAAATGTAAGAAAGATATGAATTGAAAGTAAAGATGCTGGTGTTAGAAGCTAATAGCTGAGAAGTATCTGTCAGGACATCCTGGGTCCGGTCCCAAAGAGGGCTGGCAGTGGATTAATTGAAGAGGATCCTGGATCCCCAGAGTCCCCAGGATGCAGTCAGGCTTTGGAAACATCTGGCCCAGACACCTCCACACTCCCTTGCAGCTTCTCCCCATGGGTCTTCTGTCTTCCTCTTTTTCCCTAGGGAATAGCTATATAGGCAGCTTCAATATTTATGGAAAGCTCTGAGGTACCCACTGGATACAGGTGATGAGATTTTTCCTGCTCCGGTCTTGTAGACACAGGATGGGAAGGAAGATACCCAAGGCCTAGGGGACGGGCCAGAGCATGACCTTCTCCACATCCTTTCCAGTGCAGGCCTGGACCTTTAGAGGGACAAGGCTTTGGCTCTAGTAAACTCTCCAAGCCCGAGAGATAACAAGTCAGAAGGGGCTCATGCCCACAGAGTCCAGGGTATAGGATATACCAAGGCAGAACCATCTGCTAAGTGCTCTTAGAAAGTTTCAAGCAGCAAGACTGAGGAATGAGGATGTGGCTCTGTAGCAGAGCACTAGTGTAGCATGTGGAAGTCCCTAGGTTCAATCCTCAGCAAAGGGGGGAAAAAAAGATTTGGCTGTTTCCAAATTATAATCACTTATGTGTACCTACTATGGGCCAGGTCCTGTATTAAGCATCTCAGTCTTCAATTGATTCAATCTTCCTAACAATCTTATGAGGTAAAAACTACTACTGATCTCATGTTATAGAAATGAAAATGGGGGCCAGGAATTTAGCTCAGTGGTTCCAGCATCTGCCTGGTAAGCTCAAGGTCCCAAGTTTGATCCCCATTAACCACATACCACAATGCCAGGCATGATGACTCATGCCTATAAACCCCAGCACTCAGGAGGAAGAGGCAGAAGGATTGCTGTAAATTCAAGGCTTTCCTGAGCTACATAGTGAGTAAAGAGCCAGCCTGAATTATAAAGTGAGACCCCCATCTCAAAAAACTAAAAAAGCAGAAATGCAAATGGGTGCACAAAACAGTGTCACCAGGCCAGAGGTCATATAGCTGGTAGGTGGCAGGGTTGAGATTTGAACACAGGCTGACTAAATCTCAGCTCTGGTGTCATTAGCTGCCTTCCCACCTTATAACTCACTCAGCCAGACTCAAGTTTCTTTATTCCAACAGAGTAGAAGCAGAGTTGACAGTCTACCTTCAACCCAGAAGGGTACTGGTGGGTTTATATCCTGTCGTGCACGGCAAACTTTGGAGTCCACGCCATGTCTGGGGTTTGGACACACATTCAGCCACTCACCTAACCCACCTGCCTGGTCACGTGCTAACCAGGATACTGGGCTGAGGGTATCTACAGAGCCGAAGGTGGCTTGACTGGACTAAAGCTTACTGCAGGCGATTTCTTATTGTCTCTGTCTTTCTAGATAGAAACAAGGACACCTGCAACCTTGACCGCAAGGGGAAGCAACCTTCGGCTGATGCGGAGGCTGGCGGAAGCCAGAAGTGGAAAGAACTTTTATTTGTGAAGCCTCATTGACAAGCTGCTCCTCTTTGCGATGCCAACAACCAAGCCATAAATGCCCTTGTCTGGAGCTGCTGCTCGGCCAATCTTTGACTTTAGCTGTCACTGTGACAGACTCTTGCTGACAGCACCCAGCTCATCACTGGCTTTCTGTGTCAGAGATCCCTGCTACCCAGAGGCCTGGCAGACCCATGTGGGGAAGGAGCTGATCCCCTTGGGGTGATAGCAGCTACTGAGAGACAGGCTTTCAACTACTGCCTGGGGATCTGATGCTTGTGTGGTCACTTGGGGATATTTCTGAGGTCTGGTGGAACTGAGCCCCCATCACCTGCAGAGGAAACCTCAGTGACGCCCACATATTGGTTCTCCTCGTCCTCCCTCTCTCCAGCTCCCCGAAGCTGCCTCTCAAACAAACCACCTGCTCTCACATCCCTGGCTCACCTCTGCTTCCAGCCAATTGCAGTTAAAGTTTTCTAATACTGCAAGTCAAGTATCAGAAAATGTATTTTCTATTTGCATTTCTGCTTTTTTTTTTTTTTAGTTTTTTGAGATAAGGTCTTGCTATGTAGTTCAGGCTGGCCCTGAACTCACTATGTGGCCCAGGCTGGCCTTGAACTCACATCCCAGGCACCATTTATTCGAAATCTACCCCTCAAGCCCACCCTCATAGTGGTGAGGATCCTTGCTAATGTAGTTCTGGCTGGAACACACCATAACACCAGGCCATCCGGAGCCCAAAGTTTCTCTGGCTCTGGCTACAGTGAACCCAGTTCCCAGGCTGAGCCCCAGTCTGTGCACGCCCCAACTTCTCAGGATCCTGAACCTCTCTGTGGTGCTATAAAGGGGACTTTCCTAAGTAATGTCTGGGCCTTTGCTTATGGCTTCGTCACCTCCTGAGAGCCTTCTGCAGGGTGAAAATTCTCATCATCTCTTGGTGTGTCTGGAACACGTCACCTCCTGTCCCCTGACACTCTCTAGGAAGGATGTCTCCAGGGCAGGTCCTCTGCTTGTTAAGAACCTGCTCTGAACCAAGCATCTTATGTTCAGTTCCTCATTGATTCTTGTGCGAGCCTGAACAGGTGGGATATTGACTCTGTCCATTTGCCAGGCAAGGAAACTGAGTCATGGAGCACTAATACCTCACTTAGATTTCAGTCCTCTTGAAATTCTAGGGACAATTCTGAGACTATACTGACCTTGCTGGACAGACTCAAACACTGATAATAACTGGACACGTGATCCACCAGGCTGCTCACCTGAATCACCCTGGCACACAGCTGGGATGCGACATAGACTGTCAGACTGACCTAAGAAACAGAGGGGTCTTGAAAGAATGCTGGGCAGCACCAAGATTGGTGCGCAGGCTGGAGAAACAGACCAGACCAGGGCTGTCTCATAAGGCCATGACTGGGTCCCCTGAACCTCGGGGCACTGCTGGGGTCTCAGCTCCAGCCCATTACTGTGAGCCCACTGTGGGGTCAGTGGGGAAGCCCACCTTTCCCCCAGATGACAGATGTCCATTGTCACACAGACACGTCCTTGCCACCTAGAGGCCTTCCTACTCTCCATGGGTCTTTTCTACTGTTCCTCAGGCAACTGGCTTCCTGTCATCTGCGTATGAATGTGGGCTGCTTACTCACTGACCGCAAGACAAAGGCCCTGCATCCAACACATCCTCACTGCAGCCAATGTGTGCAGATGAGATGAGATTCAAAGAAAGAAAGGGGCCCTACCACAACTGAGGCTGCACACTGGCACACAGAGGTAGCATGTGTAGGTTTCAGCATTATATTTGGATATCATTAAGCATTCCACGAAATAATCCAGATGCCAGGGTTTCCAGGCAAGAGGGGAGACTGGGAACCCTCACCTGGAAATTCCCATGCTCCAGACTCCCACCATGACCCCCACATGAGTCTCCAAGTGGCAGCTACTCACATCCATCATGTTGTCTATCTGGTTGTTGCCCAGTGACAGGACCTGCAGTTTGACGAGCGTATCTAGAGACTCAATCTTGGAGATCCGATTGTTGAACAAACTCAGGTCCTCCAAGTTCACCAGGGTATCCAGCCCTTCGATGATCTTGATGTTGTTGAAGGACAGATCTGGGAAGGAAGAGTGCTCTGAAGATGTGCTGCCTGGGCCAGAGGAGGGACTTCCTGAAATAAAACCATCAGGGCTACTGTGCATTCTGTGATGTCGCACCAGCTGAGGGGCCTGAAATTGACCTGCTGTTCAATGGCTTGGGATTTCTAGGAGCCTGCTGTTGATTCTTCACTGCACCCTCACATGTCCCCTTCTCCCTAGTTCTGCCACTGACTGGGACACCCTCACACTGTCACAGTGCTGAGACGAAGACACCGACAAGTGGGTCTAAAGCAATGAGCCCTGGGATCAGGGGATCAGGGGATCAGTGGCAGATAGTTGTGGGGTGGCCCTCCTGCTCGTGTGTGTGTGTGTGTGTGTGTGTGTGTGTGTGTGTGTGTATGTGCGTGTGTGTGTGTGTTACCATGGACTGAACCCAAAACCTTTGCGCTGAGCTACAATCCCACCTTTTTTTTGTTTTTTTTAAATTTTGAGACAGGGTCTTACCAAGTCACTGTGCTCGGACTTGTACTTCAACCTCAGAGTAGTGGGGCTACAGATATGTACCACTAACATCTGTAGATATTTTAATTACAGGGCCTCCCATCTGCTAGGCATTTACCTGCTTATCAAGTGCTAATGTAGACATCCTGTCTCAACAGCCCTGAGAGGCAGTAAGCAATTTCTCTCCCCAGTGGATTGGTCAGGAAGGAGAAATACTGTTTAGGAGGGACAGATGACCACAAGTCACTACCAGGGTGAATGGACAAATGCTGGGCTCCTGTGGGGCTGTATGGCTGAGCCATAGTGAGGCCTGGTAGTTCCTGTGAAGGGTTAGCCCTGGCATCTTTGGTATGGTCAGGGACCCTGTCCGAGCAATTCAGACAGATCTCCCAGCTAAGAGTCAGCTTTAATGGATACTGGCACACAGTGAGGGGTACGTGGGTTGGGAATAGGCTGAAGACTCAGAAGACCTGGTTGGGGTTTGTTTTCAGAACTGTGTGTGGGACCTCATCAAGCTGGCTAGCCTCTTGGAGCCTCGTTTGGCTGTATCGGTGAAAGGGCAGCATAGCATGTTGCTGTCTAGTGGCTTGTTATGACTGCTGAGAATCAGCATGGACACAGTTGAGAGTGTTTGGCTCATTGGGAGGTGCTCTGATGCCCCTGGTTGCCCTAGTTACCTGGAAGCAGCCTGGCAGGGCAGAGAAAGCATGAACTTTGGGGTCAGCTTCAGGCAAGTGGCCTGGCCTCTCTGAGCTTCAGTTCCTCTATTAGAGGTTACAGTTATAACAAACACCAATGTTAACGTTGTTATGGGGCTAAAAGACAAAGTGTTTAAAGAGCTCTCAGGAGAAATGCTCTTATTCTCTTCACCCTATTAGGTGCTTGCTGCCCCTCACCAAATATGAGGGGGTCCTAAGAACCCAGCAGATGGACCGAGCTCATCAAAATGCCTGTGGTGGGGCAGGGATTTAGCTCAGTGGTTCAAGCACCTGCCTTGCAAGTGCAAGGGCCCTGGCCGATCCCTGGAAAACACATACAATAGTGCTGGGCATGGAGACTCACACCCACCAGCAATCAGTACTACATACCACAGTGCCAGGCATGGTGGCTCACGCCTGTAATCCCAGCACTCGGGAGGCAGAGGCAGGAGGATTGCTGAGTTTGAGGCTGAGTCAGGACCAGCCTGAACTACAAAGTGAGACCGTATCTCAAAAAACTAAAAAAAAAAAATAAGTCTCATGCAGAAAACATGCAGGTCCACATCAGTGTGCTATCGAGTGTTCAGCAGCTTCTGCGTGGTCATTGTTGGTTTGGTCTGGACTCCACTATGGTGGGGTTATCTGTCCATCTGTGTGTAGATTAAACAGCAGTTCTCCTCAAGCCTCCCTCAGACTGAGAGGATGGGCAGGTAGAAGGAGAATATTCTGTCCTGATGTCCAAACGCATCTTTGTTGTGCTTTGGCCACTATAAGCCTCAGGCTTTTTGAAAAAATAAAAAGTTGGTTTTTTTTCCCCTTCTGGAAGACAGAGTGTCTGCTGTGCCTGAACTAATAACAGGCTGGCAGCTGAGTGTCAAGCATGATTACTGTCCCTTGTGGAGGTGACAATCTTGGCAGGGTGTCACCTTCGATTAGGGCAGACACACAGAGAGGCAGGGCCTTACCCAGCCAAACCAGCTGCGTGAGGTTCTCCAGGCCCTCGATCCTCTCAATGATGTTGTTGTCCAACTGCAGCTTCTGCAGGTTCTCGAACTGCCAGAGGTTGTCTATGCGGAGGATGTCTGCAATGGGCCAGACAGGCCGGGTCAGGCTCCAGTTGAGGGTTCAAGGCGAAGTAGACAGAGTCAGAGACAAAGATCCTGCCACTCCCCGACCCTGCCCTGGGGTATGTGGGCGGGCTGAGGATTGATGAGCACTGGGTCCCTATTTGTATACAGTGCCAGTGGCGATCAGTGCTATCACCCAGAGTTACAGGAGGACCTAAGAGGTCCACTGGCAGAAGGGTTGGGAGGGAGTGTAGGGGTGAGCAGGACCTGAAGGGCAGGACACTCATTCACATCACCTGTGGTGTCATGCTGGTCCACCCTGGGAAATGGGCTACTAGAAGGGGCTGGCGTTTTGCAGCATGACAGATAGAATTGAGGTAAGCAGCTCTGTTGGTAGGAGGGTTAATCAACTAGTTCAATCTTTTGGAGCTTGGAATCTTTGGAACTTGGCCACATTTACTGAAATATTTAATGTCTGTGTCTTTTGATATGAAGTTTTCTTGGGACAACTTCAAAGACACATTTAAGAAATACCTAGAGGCACATAAAGAGCAGAAAAATGGGGTATACCCAGCTGTCCATACAGAAGGTATAGGATAAATCACTGTACAACAGAGCTGTAGGTTCTGAACATCATGGAAATGATAGGACCCCACAGCTCCTGGGGCCCATCCACCCCAGCTGCACAGCCACCCACCCCTTCATTCATCAGGCAGCGTTTGACTTCTATCACGGGCAGCCAGAAGAGTCCGGAATAACACAAAACATAAACCAACTGATACTGCAAGTGTAAAATTCTGAAGGCCAACCGTGTGCCTCAGACTTTCCAAGAATCCACAGAGTTCCACTGTTTATGTAACCCCTAAATTCTTATTTATTTGTATTTCCTTTTACAGCGATTTTTTTAAAAGCTTAGAAAATTAGAACGCTTATTTAAAGAAGTAGAATATTATAGCCCTGAAGAGGTTTTTTGAAAAGTGTCATTATGAGTTGAGAGTGTAGCGCGGTGATAGAAAATTTGCCTAGTAACACGAGAGAGCCTGTCTGCATACCTAGAACTGAAAAAAATACCAAACCAAAACAAAACGAAAAACAAGGATCATCAACAAACACACATTTGGGATTGCAGTTTCCATATCCCTTTAGAGGCAGGGCCCAGCTTGGGAGGTGAAAATGCCACTGAGGGAAAGATACCAGTCCCAACCCTCTCTGCAGGTCTGGATCCTCTAACCTAGGTTCCCGAGATCCTATTGCCCCCTCCGCCTACAGCTGGACTGCTCCCAACTCCCTCCGTGGGTCCACAGGGATGGATGGAACTGGAGGCTGTTCCCTGGCTCCCTGACTCTGGCCAGATTTCCCACACTGATACTTCCCCCCCTCCCCCTCCCCACTGTGGGGCAGAGCCCAGGCTTGCAGCAGCTCCCAGACACCTCCCAGGCCTGGCGGGTTTTCTCGACACCTGCTGTGGGCTCTGATCTCTGACTGACAGCACCCTGCCCCCACCTCACTCTTGGCTGTGGCAGCTCCCTGCAATCTGCTGGTGGCTCCTGCACACCTGGTGTTCTGCCACACACCTGCGTGCCAGCTTGCCTGGGAACCAGTAGTGGATGTGGAAAAGTCAGACAGCACAACAAACCAGGAAGTCTTGGGCAGTTAGCTCCAAACGAGTTACCAGCATGGTGGGGCTGATGAAAAGCCAACTTAATCCCTAACACTGACAGCAAATCTGCCTCTGGCCAGCGAATTGGCCCAGTCAATGTGGTCATTCCTGGACCACAGCAGCAGCCATCTCTCTACGTTCCTGCTTTAGCCTTGACCCTATCGCTGTTTGACTTTTCCACATGAACTACTGGTGCCTGGGGGAGATCTGGGATGCAGAGAGGGCCCAAACGAGGCAACTCTATACCGCCTTTTTGGCTGGATGCCTGGTGAGCAGAGGGCCCAGGACAGAGCAAAAATGTAAGTCCCACTCGGTCGCTCTGCAGTGGCCTCATGTGCACAGTATAAAGAGGTATGGGGGGGGCTGGGGAGTTAGCTCAGTGGTTCCGGCGCCTGTCTTGCAAGCGCAAGGACCTGGGTTCGATCCCAGTAACCACATATCATACTGGGTGTGGAGACTCACACCCAGCAATCAGTACCACATACCACAGTGCTGGGCATGGTGGCTCATGCCTGTCATCCCAGCACTCAGGAGGCAGAGGCAGGAGGATTGCTGTGATGTGAGTTTGAGGCTGAGCTCAGGGCCAGCCTGAACTACAAAGCGAGACCCTGTCTCAAAAAACCAAAAAAAAAATAAATAAAAATAAATAAATAAATAAAAATAAAAATAAAAAGAGGTATCGGGAACCTTTCTCCCTTCATGGCTTGCCAGCCCGACAGCACAAGCCAAGAACTATGCGTAAGTTGTCCCTTATTCTCCTAACTGGTGCTTGAGACAGAGACTACGGGCATTTTCATCCATAGCTGTGTTTCCCTGAAAAATAAGAAGCCTTGAAACCTAGAGATGAAATATGCCAATCCCAATCACCTTGCCTTACCTGCCTTTAGAGAGTAGCTACCACATGAGAAAATAGTGAGGTATAATCTGATTTTATTTATTTATATTTTTTGTAATACATGGGATTAAACTCATGGCCTTGCACTTGCAAGGCAGGCAGCAGTACCAATGAGCTAAATCCTTGGCCCCCTGAGGTACAGTCTGCATGACACCGCCTACCATCATGGCAATGACCAGAGCTAATTTCCCAGTTAGGTCTTATTTTAAGGGAAATATGGTAGGGGACACTGAGGCAGTAAGGTTCTGCCTGGTCCTCAGCCATGTCTCCCACTGTCTTGCCACTTCTGAGCGCCTCCCTGCCTCAGGGCCCTGTGCCCCTCCTGTTTCCTGCCCATTTTTGGTTATCCCAAAGCTGCTCCCACAGTGCTGAGTCCCTTTACCCCTCCTACTTCAGTATCAGCCAAGCAGAGCTTCCTATGCTCGAAGCTTGCTGGGGAGCCCCACTCCAAGGACAGTTCCATGCAGTCACGCGATGGAAACGGGATGGTCCTGTGAGAGTCCACCTCAGTTTGGAGAGGGACAACTCTCTTTTTTCTGTTCTCGTTCAGAATCAGAAGTGTTGTGGACAGACATCAGTGACGCTGTGTGAAGCTTTCAAAAGATCCGGCTGCTCTTATGCCTTAGAGCCCAAGGTCCCTCATGCTGATGGAAGTCCCTTGACCACAGACTTTGTACAGAATTCTGGGGCTTCAGGGGGCCCAGAGAAAGCCAGGGTGTCCGGCTGGTTTCCCCACCCCACCCTAGCACCCAGGATACGCACTCTGGAAGTCCAGCTGCAGAGATAGGACATCTTTGAAGAGGATGCCTTCCTGCTTGGCCAGCTGCCCAGCCTCTTCCTGGGGACCCTGCTCCCCTACAGCCAGCTTGAGCATTTCGTCGTCCATCACTCTCGGCTCCACCGAGTCATAGATCCGGTTCATCTTCCCTAGAAAACCATATTCCTCTCTTATAGCCACTTTGTTTTTGGTGCGAGGACAAAGGCTGGCTGAGGTCTCCTCTTAAGGGTCATGGGCCACTGTGGTGCCCGGACACGCTAAAGGCTGCTCACTCCTCACCCACAGCCTGTTAACCCCAAATATATTTGGGTTAATATATTTGCATCAAGGTCAGTCTAGGGTTCTCCTGTAACTAGTGGGGCCTTTCTATAGAAGTGCATTACTTGACCCCAGAACTGCAGCCCCCTTCAGAGAACGTCTCGCCCCTGCAAGCAGTCATATGTGTGCTGCCCTCTCAGTGTGCAGGTGGGAACTGACCCAAGCTGGCCATTCGCGCTGTCCCTCTGAGCAGCAGGAACTTGGGAGCATGAAATGAGAATGTTCATCAGTGCTGGTGGCTGGGCCGGGCAGCGGATGGGGGGCAGGCATGTGATCAGGCAGTGGGAGCAAGAGGGGACACAGATGTACAGAGAGAAGCAGATCCAGGAAAGAGAGGCAAAGCAGGTGGGCAGAGGCAGAGGCTACCTTCTTTTTGCTGCCTTTCTAGTCCTTAAGGTCCCTAAACCTAAGCCTCATCCAGGTTTCTGTGCCCTCTTCTATGAGCGTTTGATGATATCTGACATTAGTTCCTCTTTAATTTAAGCTAATTTGGGTAGGTTTCTATTGTGAAGGGTCGGGAGGGATTTGTGCACTCCCCCTTTCTGCCCCCGGAAGGCTACACCTCCCTCCGCTCTCTGTCCCTTCTCCATATGGGCCTTCCATCCTTCAAGACCAAACCTTCCCTTCCTCCCTCTCCTTACTAGTTCTGTCTCCTTAGGGTGACTGATTCAACCCTCACTGACAATTCCAGCCCTCACCAGTTTCCTGCTCTTCTAAAACGATTTTTCCTAAGGTTTCACATAACTTGTTACTAACTTACCTATAGTGGAATTTTATTTTATTTTTTATTATGTTTGAAGCAGGATTTCCCTGTTTATTCACACTGGCCTTGATCTCACTATGTAGCTCAGGCTAGCCTCAAACTTAAGGTGTTCCTTCTATTTCAGCCTCCTGAGTGCTGGGATTACAGGTGCCCCCACCCCCCGGTTCTGGGGAAATTTTAATGTTTTATTTGGCAGACACTATCTGCAAGGCATTTTGGGCTTTTATTTTTATTTTTTTGCAGTATCAAGGATTGAACGCAGATCCTGTGCTTCCAAGATAGGTGAGATACCACTTGAGCTTTTTTTTTTTTTTTAAGGCAATATACTTTTGGAAACTCCTCTTAATTCTGATTTCAAAACTTTGACTTCTCATCTTCCTGCTTCATAAGGACAGATGAAGCTTGCATTTAGTCAAGACAGGAAATCGCTATGCGATGTGGGATTGTTGTCACACACTATCTGTTAAGTATACCAAGGGAGGTTTTGATTCTGACTACCTACCTTTTGACGACTCATTCCTCTATCTAAACCTTTGCTTTCCCATCTGTAATAGGTACAAGGATCATGTAGTTACTTCACACGCATGTACTGAACACCATGTGCCATGAATAAAAGACAAATATCCTCATTGCTGTTTCAGACATGAATCAAACAATTACACAAATATTAGTTACAAACCAGGACAAGTTTGTAAGTGAAGGGAAGTATGAAAGCATACGTTAAAGTATCGGGCTGGGACAGAGAAGACAGGACTAAGATCTGAAGTATAAAAGGGAAAGAACGGAGAGGAAACTGCATGGGGAGGACCCTGAGATGAGACAGCATGGTCCATTTTGGCCTAAGTGATGCAAGTTTGAAGCTACAGGACTTGTATTATTATCCAGGATCCCACAGAAACTTGTAGAGTTTAGTAAGGGCAGTGACATGATCACATTTCAATGTTCAAAAGCTCATTCTAGCTGTAGTATTGAGAATTGCGAAAAGGCGAATCCAGAGATGCCAAGAGGTAAGATATACAGTAGGAGAATTAGCTCAGTGGTTCTAGCGCCTGCCTAACAGTATAAGGTCCTGAGTTTGATCCCCAATACCACACACCACAGTGCCAGGCGTGGTGGCTCATGCCTGTAATCCCAGTACTTGGGAGGCAGAGGCAGGAGGATTGCTGTGATGTGAGTTGGAGGCTGAGCTCAGGGCCAACCTGAACTACAAATCGAGACCCTGTCTTAAAAACTTAAAAATAAAAAAAGGTAAGATATAGATTTGAGACATCTCTAGAAACTTAATTTATTTATCCCAGTTTCCAGAGAACAAAACAGAAGCTGGTTGGAAAGGTTAATTAACACACCCAAGTTTACACACCCAGTATAAGGTAGAACTTGTTTTTCTAATCATGACTCTACCCAAGATACCAGGAACAACCACTGTTACAGCTCATAATGTTTCTCACACTACTATGGGTCAGGGACGAAGCCTAGAAATTTATTACCCTCACTGGATCCCTGTTGACTTGCCTGGTGACAGCACTGTTGGTGAAGAGTATCACACGCCTACCAGTCAAGTAGCCTCCTCACTGAGAACAGGTCTGTATTTCCCTGGAAAACAACCACCCAGTTAACAGGATCTGAAAAACAGAGATCCTACTGTTCACAAATAAAGGAGAAGAAATATCAGCCACCTACTGTGTGCATACAGTGCACGCGAATTATTTAGTGACACATTAGCTCTGGAAGCTGGTTATGGTTTCGATGTCAAATTTCCCCATAAAGTCTCACATGTCTAAAGTGATTGGATCATGCGGGCGCCATACTCATTAGCTGAGTGTGCTATTAGGAGGTGAGGTCTGCTCAGTGAAGGCAGGTCACTTGGGGCTTGATCTGGAAGGGTTTTTATTTTTGTCTCCATCTCCTCCTCTTTAAGCCTTTTGAGTTCCAGAGAGTGAGTTTTTCTCCTCGTAGGGCTTTGACAATGTTGTTTCTGCCTTGGAGCCAGCCACCTGTAGGCTGAATGCCCTGAAACCGCAAGCCAAAATAAACAGCTCCTTCTTTAAATTGAGGGTGTCAGACATTTTGTCTCACAAACAGGAAGGTAACTAGTATGAAGCCATTAAAGAAGCGATTCTTAATGCGTTTATTTCCCAGGTAGGGAAACTAAGACCTCAAGGATGAAGGAGCTTGTCCAAATTCATGCTATGAGCTACAGAGACAGACACAGAATCCGAGTATTCATATTCCTATCCAAGTCACTTTTCACAGCATCATATAAAATAAACTTAATGAGAGTTAAGAGGTTAGAGGGGTACCTATCTTTACGAAACAGTTCAGACAGGCATGGAACTCCACAGGAATCCTTTCCGGCTCTCACTTCCTAAAGAAATGTTCTCTTAACGATTTCCTCCTACAAACACCGTAAAAGTCCAAGACTACAGTGTCTTGGCTGTCTCAGTACGATTATAAAGTACGGGAAGTGCTGGGCCAGAATCTTCAGAGAAAAGGGTCACAGGAAAGAGGTGCTCTCTGCCCCTGCAGGTCCTCTTGGAGCCTCAACTCCAGCGTCTCACCTCAAATACTAGTAACAGGGCTGATTGTCAGCGGCAAATACATCGCCTCTCTGTTGCTGGGGAACCAAGTGCCGCCACATGGTTGCTAAGGGGAAGTCTGGAGATAGACATCCTGGGTGAAAGTTGACTGACCACGTGACTGTATCTCGGGGTGGTGAAATATTCCAAACACCAACCAGCCGAAGAGAAAACAAACGTTTCTCCAATCAGCACTTTTTGTGGGCGGGCAATTTCGTAGATATGCCTTCTTTCCGCTCCCTGTTTTAACGATCGACTCATCTTTTGTCCAGTAATAATAATGTATCTCTAGATAGACTAACGTTCAGATGAATCAAAATGCACAGTTTCCCTTCTGAGGCGGGCCAGAGCAGGTGCCGCTACGCCTGACGGGGACTCCGGTGACCTACCTCTCTTCTAGGCCCAATCGGACGTCTGGAGGTGGGTGGGGCTTCGATGGGAAAGGTGTAAGGGCCAATCGGAGAAGATCTATTTAGGAGTTGCCCAATAGAGAAGGAATTAGTGGGCGGGGCCAAGGGCCCGGCGCTCGGCGTTCCAGAGGGTGGGGCGGGGGCTAGAGTCAGTCTGGTCCGGAGCGGCTGGGTACATCCGAGACCTCGGCGCAGACCCGGCGTCCCGGCCTCTGCCGCGTGGTTCGCCCAAGATGGAATTCCTCCTGGGGAACCCATTTAGCACGCCTGTGGGGCAGTGTCTCGGTAAGGCCGCTCGTGGGGCGGACGGACGAGTGGGAGACAGTGGCGAGTGACCGGGCTGGTGAGGACAGCGGCCCTCTGCCTGACGCCTGTGCCACCTCACAGACGGACCGGGCATCTTTGTACTCAATCCCTGCTTAGCGCCGGGGCCACCTCACATGTGATCTGGGCCTCCCTCAGGAAGCAGTGCCACCTCACAAGTGATCCGGGCGGCCTCGTGGGGCCTCTGTGCCACCTCAGGGGTGCTGGTGCCAGCCCTGCGAGGAGGGGCCCCTGAGGCCCAGCTTGGACCTAGAGACGCTCCTGGCCGCCCTTTCCACTGGGGCATAGTGCTTCCTGTCCGTCCTAGAGGTGGAGCCAACTGCCGGCCTGCTTACTCCTAGCCTATTGGGAAATGTCACTTCGTGCATCTTTATCCAGGGCACAAGTCTTCTGTCACTGGCATCCAGATCTAGCTCTTCCAGAGCCTTTGCGAGACGTCACCTTCATCCATAGTTCTTCCTCTTTGGTACCAGCATCCCTCAGACTGGGCATCTTCCCAGGAAATGCCCCCTGCTCAAGACTTGCTAATTTGAGTTGCAACTTAGCTTGGCTGTAGGAGGGACTGGCAAGAGGGAGGGCTTCTGAGAGTGTGATGATCTTGACAGGGGGGTAGATGTCTGCAGTTCTTCTGGTAAAGAAGGCAGTCTGTGTTGTTCCACGATAAGTGCACGCTGCTAGCGTTCAGGAAATCCGGCACCAGTAGTGGCTTTACCAGTGACTCTCCCCTTCCCGACGACCTTGTGCTCCTTCTGGTTTGAAGTTCTTCTGTTTGTCGCAAAAGGTGTTTGAAGGTGAGATGTGGTAAGGGCTTCAGGTTCCATAGTTTCAATATTCTTTGTGGGAGTCTCTGCACGTAGACTATTGTTGCTCCTGCTATATTAAATTTGCCAAAGCTGGACTCTTTTTCCTGGCAGTATGTACCCCTGTTTAGGACCTGTCAGTCTTGTGAGAGGGCTCTGCGTACCTGGAAAAGGGCACCAGAGAGGAGCAGCAGCGTGGAAGAGGAAAGTCCAAAGCGCACGAGAAGGAACACCAGAGTGCCCACTGTATGGAATTTCCTTACTAAAAAAACAATTTACAGGCTGGCAGTTTAAGTCAGTAGAAGTGCGTGCTTAGCCTGTACCAGCCCCTGGATTCAATCCCCAGCACTGAAAATACTGATAATAATAACAATAACATTAATAATATTGCAGCTCATCTTTCACTCAGTTCAGGAGCTTATGGTAAGCGATCAATCAAGAATGCTGAGTAGTTTCTTTTAAAACTGGTTGGTTGCAGGACTGGTAAAATGTCTTTTATGCAAAGGGACCATTAGTGTCCTTATGGGCCTATGGTTTAGGCAGTAGTGATTCTTGATTTCCCTCTTTGCTTGTAAATTTGCAGCTTAGCTTTCAGCCTTTTGTGGGAACTGTAAAGTTGTTGAGACTTCTCCTGTTGGCTAACTGGCAGTTAGGAATCTCTTTCTTTTCTGGTATAGTGTCTTTTAAAAGGAATCCTTAACACCAGACCCTGAAAGTGTCTTTTCCCAGCTTTACAACATTTAGTCCCCTGCAATCCACTCAATCATCTCTGAAAAAAACTGTTCCCTTCTTTCTTATTTCTTTTCATACTTTCCTCAAGTGCTTTCACTGCAGCCTATTATCAAAACTCATTCTCAGTTGGATGTTGAATTCTGGCCTGTTAAGGGAGAAAGCCAATAAAATTGGGGGGAACTTTTATTTCCATTTCTGCCCCTTTATTATAGGAAGCTCTCCACTTTTAAAATCCCAAAGTGGATATGAAAAGTAGAGTTTAGATGAAGAGTAGAAGTTAAGAAAGGTTTATTTATTTATTTATTTATTTATTTTGAGACAGGGTCTCGTGTTGTAGTTCAGGCTGGCCCTGAGCTCAGCCTCAAACTCACATCACAGCAATCCTCCTGCCTCTGCCTCCCACGTGCTGGGATTATAGGCGTGAGCCACCACACCTGGCACTGTGGTATGTGGTGCTGATTGTTGCTGGGTGTGAGTCTCCATGCCTAGTATGGTATGTAGTTACCGGGGAATCAAACCTGGGCCCTTACGCTTGCAAGACAGGCGCTTGAACCACTGAGCTAACTCCCCAGCCCAGGTTTTTTATTCTTATAGTATTAGAGATTGAACCTAGAACCTCCTGCATGCTAGGTAAGCCCTCAGTTACTGAGCTATGTTCTAGACCAAAGGAAATTTCCATGTACAAGGGATATAGGGATCTATAGGAAGTAGAAAGAACATGATACTTTAGTTAGAAGCACCAGGGTTGAATCTTGACTCTGCCCATTTGTTGGCTGTGTGAGCCCAAATCCCAGAAATAGTATAACAATTTTAAGCCTTAGTTTGTATATCTAGAGGGAGGGAGGAAGGGAGAGAGAGAGATTGATTTTCGTGTTCATGGAGTAGTATGGTTTAAATGAGACAGTGTCTAAAACATTTAGCCATTTAACACGATATCTAGATCATAGTAGACACTCAGTAAATTGTTGTTGTTGCTGTTAACAACAGAATAATCTGTCAGGGTATGATACAACTGGTTGGGTAGTGATCTTTGAAAGAAAATATCCTTTCATTGTTCACTGTCACTTGTAAAAGGCAATTTAACATGAAGATGATGAACGATTCCTGTTGCTGATAGGCAAGACTGTGGTCATATCAATATGGTTTCAGTATATGATTGGTAGACAGAGTAAGTTTCTAATGTATGTTCTATACTGTTGTGACTTAGTGTAAAAGTGATTTTCGTGACTTTTAATATTGTTCATATTTTTAAAGTATATGCCAGAGAAGGTTGGGTGTGGTGGTACACACTAGTAATCCCAGCATTTGGGAGGCTGAGGCAGGAGGATTGCCATGAGTTTAATGCCAGCCTGAACTACATAGTGAGACTCTGTTCCCCCCCCCAAAAAAAAATGTATATATATGTCAGCAAAGCTAATGATTAGAGCTGGGCATGGTGGCACATGCTTATAATTCCAGCATTTGGGAGGTTGAACCGGGAAGATCCCTGCAAGTTCAAGGTCAGACTGGTCTACATAATGAGTTCTTTAAGGCCATCCTGAAATACAAAGTGACCCTGTCTCCAAAAAAGTTAATGATTAAAAACAGCAGCTAGGCCTGGTGGTGCTCAGGAGGCTGAGGTAGGAGGATTGCCACAAGTTTGAGGACAGCCCGGGGTCCATAGTGACCAAGGCCAGCCTAAACTACATAACAAGACTCTGTCTCTAAAAAATAAATAAAATAAAAACAGCAGCCATCTAGCTAGTATAAAGTGATTCTGCAGCCATCATTTGTTCCTTATAGTTATTCTGTAAGTTTTATTTATTTTTGAAATTGATTTTATTGTCCACTTTAGAGATGAAGAAACTGAGGCTCAGCTGGTAGGAAAGAGAGCTGGGAAGTTTCTGTCTCTAAAGGATTTATGGTTTCAGGAGAGAACATAGAGATGTAAGAACTGATGAATTAACTGGGCATACTGGCTCACACCTATAATTCCAGGTGTGGGATTACTCTCGAGAGGCAGAGGCAGGAGAATTGCCTGGGCTGCATAGTGAGTTCAAGGCCAGACTGAACTATAAAACCAGACCTTGTCTCCAAAAAAAAAAAAAACTGAAAAAAAAAAAAAAGAAGAAGAAGAAGAAGAAGCGATGAGTTGTACAGATTGTAAGTGCTAGAGAATTCAGAAGAGGCTGGGAGGAGGGGGCCTGGCTCCTTTCAGTCTCTGGGCTGTTCATGAAGGAAAAGAAGGAACTCTGGAGGGTGATAAAAGAATCCTTGAGTTCCTGGACAACTAAGTGAGGTGGGCAGTGGGGAGCAGGCAGGAGTGTATCTAATCACAGACTCAGTGGAGACTAATTTTGCCATTCATAAAGTAGTATCTGTCACCAGGTATATGGGATCTGTACCTGAGTAATTCAGATTATGTAATTCAGAAGGCATTTATGTGTGTCTTTTGGATACCAGCCCTGTCCCAGTCTCCGAGGGTATATATATGAAAAAGGTGCCCTTAGGGAGCCTTCAGGACAAGTGCCACCGTCGTTACGGTGCCCTGGGTTGGAGTAGTTGGTGGAGTGTTGAATAACAGCACCCTGTCTCATGTCTGCTTCATGTGGACATTCTAACCTGGTGCTCTTTAGTCGAACACTTAGTCAAGAGGACAGTCTGACATAAAAATTTCTGCATTTCTTTTTCTCCTGTGCTGATGATTGAACCCAGGGCCTTGTATGTGTTAGGTCCAGAGCCTTGCTCCCAGCCCTTTACTCATTGCTTGTATCCATCCTGCCTACATTCTGAAAGGTGGTTTCCTATAGAAGAGGTCCATGGCTTGGAGGGTGAGCCAACAATGGTTAGGAGGTGTGGAGGAAGTCAAAGTATTACCTTCTATTTCTTGATTTTTCTCTGCCGGAATACTTCAAAATGTGACTACGTAATTCCCCCCTTCACCATTACCTAGAGCTGGATGTTAAACATAAAGAGTTCCCCAAGTTGAGTCCAGGGTACTCTGTAGAAGTCTGCCATTTTCCTTCTGTTGGTTGGGCAAAGTTTTTAGATATTCCTTTTCTAGGAAAACCTGAGTCACTTTGATTCAGAAATCAGTAAGTAATGCTGCTGTATCAGAGCAGGTAATCTCTTCATAGTTCTGCTTTAATAAACTTGAGAAGGAATAACGTGTTGCAAAGTTTGTAAGTGATTGGTGTTGGACTAAACCACTATAATACTCCGAGAATGCTTCATACTGAACTTCAGCACCGCCATTAGTACTAAGAATAATTACTCATCCCTCTCATTGCTATGCTACCAATTTGCAAAGCCATTTGGCTTAAATAATTTTATTTAATCTTTATAACCTTGTAAGATGCAGGAAGCAAAGTGGAGTGACCTTGTGCTTATTAAGTACCTGCTATATGTAGACTCTCATTTAACCCTTTAGAATTTTTTGATATTGAATACTTGGGTGTTTCTGTCCCTGTACTATTTGAAGAAATCTAGGCTCTGAGAAACTAAGAGACTTGTGCATGGTCTGTGCCAGGATTAAGCCTAGAATCCACTCCAGGTGCAGTGTTCACTTGGCACTTCTCTGTGTATTATAACCTGCCCTCAGATTTCCTGGTTCGGCTTCACTGGAGTCACCTAGAGAGCTTGTAATCTTTTTTGTTTTTTTCAGTACCAGGGAATCAAATTCAGTTCATTGTGCTTCCAAGGTAGCAGTGATACCACTTGAGTTAAATTCCTGGTGAGAGGGCTTGTTACAATGGACCTCTGGGCCCCACCCTTACAACTTCTGACTAGGGAACTCTGGAGTGGGTCCTGTGGGTCCACATTTTTGTTTTTTGTGGTGCTTGGGGAGGAGCCTGGCCTTGTGTACACTGGGCACCCTTGTCCAGCTCTCCACATCTTTGATCAGTTCATCAGTTATGCTCTTGCTGCCTGCCAACTGTTATAGGTCAATAGTTTTAGTCTTTTTTAAAAAATTGATTTTAGGGCCGGGGATTTAGCTCAGTGGTTCCAGTGCCTGTCTTGCAAGCGCAAGGACCCGGGTTCGATCCCCGGTAACTACATACTATACTGGGCGTGGAGACTCACCCCAGTGGCAACCAGTACCACATACCACAGTGCTGGGCGTGGTGGCTCACGTCTGTAATCCCAGCACTGGGGAGGCAGAGGCAGGAGGATTGCTGTGATGTGAGTTGGAGGCTGAGCTCAGGGCCAGCCTGAACTACAAAGTGAGACTCTGTCTCAAACCCCCCCCCAAAATTGATTTTATTGGTATATTTTATATATACATTATGATCATAATCAACTTTCAGAATTTGTACTAGTACATACGTGACACATCTTAATTCTCATTTTTTCCCCATTCTTTTGTCCTCCCTACAACTCCAATAGTTTTAGTCTTTAAATCAATTGATCAGTCTCTCTGTCTGCGTCTCTCTGGGTCTCTATCTCTCTCTCTATCTCTCCCTCTTTGTGATACTGAGGATTGAACCAGAAAGCCTTGAGTTACATCTCTACTCCTTTCAATTTATTTTTCCTGACAGCATCTCACTAAGTGACTAAATTGCCTAGGGTGAGCTTGAACTTTCAATCCTCTTGCCTCAGGGCTGAGGATTTAGCTCAGGGGCACTGCAGGATGAGATCGGAAAAGTAGGATCACAACGTGTGTATACAATGTACCAATAAAATCAGTTTTTAAAAAAGTAGGATAAGGCCTGAGTGTGGAGGGGCTGCTTTCTCTCCAGGTTGTCCAAGCACTTGTACTCTTTCCTTGTTTCCCTTCAGAGCCTTGTGAGAATTCTGGGGAGAGGAGTGGTTCGGATATCATTACAGAGCAGGGACATTTCACCTTGGGAGTCACCAAAGCATTGTCTCCCTTGCCATCAGAGTTCCTGTGTGTGCAGAACAGGAAGGGGGGTATCCTACCAGGGAGTCAGCAGTGCACGGTGCTACTTCCAAGGTCAGGCGTAAGGACATTTCCTGTGAGCTTCTAGCCGAGTCAGAAAGGTGTGAGTCAACGGGTCGCTGGGTGGAAGATTGGGAGCCCTTGCCCTACATTGTCTGGGCAGGTTATAAAACACCAAACCTGGAATGTCACATCGGGGAGGTCACATTGCTCATCTTTTTGTTCTGTTTTAACATGTACAGAAACAGGAGCTAAAGCCAGGCTACATGGGGGTGTGTACCTGTTATTCCTATGTAAATGGCTGAACCATGCATATCCCAGGCAAACTTTTGAGGCCAGCTTAGCTAATTTACCTGGACCCTGTCTCAAAACAGACAAATAAAAAATAATAAACCCAACAAGGGGGCCTGAGACTCAGTACTTTTCTGAAAGGGAGCCACTGCTTTGGAAAAAAGGCTATTTGGGATATTTAAATTTTTCATGTCAGTGTGCTTTAAAAAAAAAAAA